>QLNU02014737.1:13688-24294 GCA_006491805.2 Dysdera silvatica | reverse complement strand
TTGATGACTACTGATGTTTTAATAGAGTCAAAGGCATTTTCATAGTCAATAAATGCCACACACAATGGAAGTTCATATTCATGTGTTCTTTCAATTAATTCTCTTAATACTTGAATATGGTCCACTGTACTGAATCCACTTCGAAATCCAGCTTGTTCTCTTGGTTGAGCTGCATCTAATTTTTTCTGCAGGCGATGTGTTAGCACTTTTGTGAAGATTTTATAAATAGCAGGTAACAAGCTAATTGGTCGGTAATTTTTTAAATCCTCTTTATCACCTTTTTTATGCAAAAGAATTACTGTTGCAGAATCCCATTGGTTTGGTATGTTACCGCTGTTAAGACATTTGGTAAAGAATTTTGCAAGTATGTCTTCTACATATTCTCCAGCTTCTTTTAGGATATCTAATGTAATACCATCATCACCAGGGGCTCTTCCTTTCTTCATGCTTTTTATTGCAAATGAAACTTCTTCTTTTAAGATTTTAGGAGCTGTTCCTTCGACTATCTCAGAGTCTTCGTTTAATCCACTGTTTCCCTCATACAGCTTTCCGTAGAATTCTTCAACTCTTCTAAGTATTTCTTCCCTATTTCTTGTTACAGTGCCATCCTCTCCTTTTAATGCAATGATGTGTTTCTTCCCCACAAATAAACTTCCTTTAACAACCCTAAGGCTCTTGTTATTTTCAATGGATGCTATCACTAGCCTGCAGTTGAATTTCTATGTTTCTCAAGCTTTTGCTAAAGTTTACAAAATTCCCATATACCAATCCTTGGGTCAGTCTTAATTCAGACATCAAAACAGTCTTTAATTCTTTTGTTCATTAAGAAACCAACACCACTTGTTCTTCCGGTTTCCGTTCCTATGTAGTAAAACAAATGTCCGCTTTTCAGTTCCACCAACTCTTCACCTTTTCTTCTAATTTCACCGAGTCCTACAATGTCCCATTTGATCTTGTCTAGTTCCTCTTCCAATTCCTGAAATTTTGCTTCAGAAGCGAGGGATCGTCCATTAAACGTAGCCAAGGTCAATAACAAACGGCAGCCTGGGCTATTCCAGTGATTCTTACCACCCCCTGCTTTCATGCCACACTGACTGCTGCCTTGATCAGGAGCACTCCAGCACCTGGAGACTAGGGGCCATGGTTTCTGGAGTGTCAACATAATGGAGGAATTAGCCATAATTTCACCACGCTGGCTAAACGGGTTTGTGAATTAGCTCTCCCCTTCCGCCTTTCTATCCGTGTAGCAAATATTAATTTGCCACATAAATAGAAAGCTCAGCCTGCGCCACTTGAAGGCGGGGTAGGACACTAGGTTACTGGCCTGGCCGCTTCCACACATCGTCACATACATTCAGGGTGTGGGTCTCTGTCCAGTTAGATACCAGCAACACTTTTGCAGGTCCATCCTGTATATCATCATCATCATATTCAACCATTATCTATCCACTGCTGGATGAAGGTCTCTCCAAATGCTTTTCACACAAGTTTATCCTGGGCCATTCGTTTCCACGTCACCCCAACCTCTATCCTTATTTCATCCACCCATCTAGTTTGAGGACGTTTCTAGGTCTTCGGCAGTCTCTTGGAATCCAGTTGAGAAATTCGGAAATTTTGCACTCGCATTTTTATACACACGTTTCACCATGTCAATGTACACATCCTCAATGTCTGTTGATCTTAAAGAGTTGATGACTGCTGATGTTTTTATAGAGTCAAAGGCCTTCTCATAGTCAATAAATGCAACACGCAATGGAAGTTCATATTCATGTGTTCTTTCAATTAATTCTCTTAATACTTGAATATGGTCCACTGTACTGAATCCACTTCGAAATCCAGCTTGTTCTCTTGGTTGAGCTGCATCTAATTTTTTCTGCAGGCGATGTGTTAGAACTTTTGTGAAGATTTTATAAATAGCAGGTAACAAGCTAATTGGTCGGTAATTTTTTAAATCCTCTTTATCACCTTTTTTATGCAAAAGAATTACTGTTGCAGAATCCCATTGGTTTGGTATGTTACCGCTGTTAAGACATTTGGTAAAGAATTCTACATATTCTCCAGCTTCTTTTAGGATATCCAATGTAATACCATCATCACCAGGGGCTCTTCCTTTCTTCATATTTTTAATTGCAAATGAAACTTCTTCTTTTAAGATTTTAGGAGCTATTCCTTCGACTATTTCAATGTCTTCGTTTAATCCACTGTTACTTTCATATAGTTTTTTGTAGAATTCTTCAACTCTTCTAAGTATTTCTTCCCTATTTCTTGTTACGGTGCCATCCTCTCCTTTTAATGCAATGATGTGTTTCTTCCCAACAGATAAACTTCCTTTAACAACCCTAAGGCTCTTGTTATTTTCAATGGCCTTCCTTACTAGCTCACAGTTGAATTTTCTTATGTCTTCTTTCATGCTTTTGCGCAGAGTTTTACAAAGTTCTATGTACTCAATCCTGGAACTGGTATTTCGATTGTCCACCTTCATATCTCTTCGCCTTTTCATGAGCTGTTTCGTCTTCTCAGATAATTTGCTATTGTGCTTTTTACAGGTTACACCACCAATTTCCCCAGCAGTTTCAACTATTGTCTTAACAATGTTTTCATTTGCTTCTGAGATATCACTTTCATCAATAAGTCCTTCCAGTGCAGAAAAGCGATTTTTTAATTCCAACTTGAATGCCTCGGTATTTACTTTCAGTTTCATTAGATCCACCCTCTTACTTACTTGTTTCCTAATGAGCTTCTGTCGTTCTAATTTAGTATTTAAGTGCACTTTACATCTCACCATTCGATGATCACTTCCAGTATTAAATCTGTTCAGTACGCTGCAATCTTCAATAATTGATTTCTTGTTTGCCAGGATATAGTCAATTTCACTAGTTCCCCCATTTGGGTGTTTCCATGTCCATTTTCTTTGCGGTTTCTTCTTAAAAAATGAATTCATGATGCTAAGGTTTTCAGCTTCTGCAAATTCGATGAGTTGATCGCCACGTTCATTCCTTTCCCCATATCCGTATTTACCAACCGATGTCTCTCCTTGTTCCTGTTGTCCAATTCTTGCATTGAAATCCCCCATGATGAGCTTGATATGTTGTTTCCCTTTGGTGTGTAACTCTTTGATTTCTTCATAAAATTCTTCAACCTCTTCGTCGGTATGGCTTGATGTTGGTGCATATACCTGTACTATCTGAAGTTGGTATCGCTGGGTTAGTTGAACAACGAGCCTCGCTGCTCGATCTGATGTACTTTCAACTTCCAGAAGACAGTCTTTAATTCTTTTGTTGATTAAGAAGCCAACACCACTTGTTCTTCCAGTTTCCGTTCCTCTATAATAAAACAAATGTCCACTTTTAAGTTCCACCAACTCTTCACCTTTTCTTCTAACTTCACTGAGTCCTACAATGTCCCATTTGATCTTGTCTAGTTCCTCTTCCAATTCCTGAAGTTTTGCTTCAGAAGCAAGGGATCGTCCATTAAACGTAGCCAAGGTCAATAACAAATGGCAGCCTGGGCCATTCCAGTGATTCTTAGCACCCCCTGCTTTCATGCCACACTGACCGCTGCCTTGATCAGGAGCACTCCAGCACCTGGAGACTAGGGGCCATGGTTTCTGGTGTGTCAACATAATGGAGGAATTAGCCATAATTTCACCACGCTGGCTAGACGGGTTGGTGAATTAGCCCTCCCCTTCCGCCTTTCTATCCGTGTAGCAAATATTAATTTGCCACATAAATAGAAAGCTCAGCCTGCACCACTTGAAGGCGGGGTAGGACACTAGGTTACTGGCCTGGCCGGTTCCACACATCGTCACATACGTTCAGCGTGTGGGTCTCCTTCCAGTTAGATACCAGCAACCCTTTTGCAGGCCATATATATATATATATATATAAACGTATAAATATTATATGTAACAGCAAAATATTTACGAATTTTAGCTCCCAGTCCCTGTAGCTTTATGAGCCTCTTTATGATCCTCTAGCTTTATGTGAATTATTAACAAACGTCTAGCTACAGGTTTGTTTCCAGTTACCCTTCCCTTCATGCCCGCACGGACATTTGTTAACTTATGGTATACATAGGCGTAGCCAGAATGCGGTTTTTGGGGTTGCAATCCCCATCGCAATGAAATTTTGTATATTTAACATAGGAATATATGAATTGCATCTCTGTAACCCCTCCCATTAAGTCTATAACCCCCTTATGAACTTTCTGCCTACGCCACTGATGGTATCTACATCAATAGTCACTGATTAGAAACCATCATGTGATTTTCCCATCCAATGATGAGGCTCAGAAGATAAGTGCTTTTTTCCAAATCTCAGCACTCTGGAAAGTTTCGCTTTTCTAATCGCCTACTGTACTCATTACAATCTTATTGGGATAATAGAGCCGGGTTCGGCAGCCACCCTTCCCAACAGTATAATGCTGAGCAAATGACAAATTTTGATCAGGAATCGTCTGGTATAAACTCTGAGTGAATACAGAGTATTGACATTTTGTGCTACTGTTGGTTGCTTTACAGAAGCCCTACCAAATTGAGGAAAGTATTTGAGAGCTGAGAAATGCAAGGAAGCATTTAGAAATGGGGTGGTGTGCGCGACAATTAATGAACGGTGTTTGAAATAAGGCCCTCCCTGCATGCAAATAATGAAGCTGGAAGTAATGATTGTACATTTACTCCAATCTTCAGCAATGCGTGGAAGGGTCTATTAAACTCAACTTGCTAATTATCGATATGACAATAGTTTAATCCCGTCTTGAATTTTCGCGATATTTGCCATGAATTTTAAGCAAAAAGTGGTTGATTCAGATGAAGATACATTGGATTATGAAACAGAGAACCCCCCTCCAATTTAAACGGAATCTATGATGCTCTAAATATCTTTCTTAGTTATATTATCTAATCTGACATATATATTGAGATGGTGAAAGGAAATCAATTAAAATATTAAAGCAGTCCTTGTTCAGTACACACTTCGATTAACGGAACTTTCTGATCACCGGCTTTTCAAATCTCTCCCTTGATGGTCGTTATTGGGTAAAGTTACTGTATATGTCTATTTTATATAGACGCATCAGTATTACAGCTCAAATGCATATGAGCCTATCTAGGTATTATATACATTAAATGCATGTGAACCTATCTCGGTATTATACATCAGATATTCACATGAACCCATATCTATACTGATACCAATACTGATTCATGTATTGGACATGGATTCATTCATGACATGGACCCATATCAATATTATATATTAAACATATAACCCTACATCAACATATATAGATCAGTGGCGTAGCAAGTCAAAAATTATGACGGGGGGGGGCTCAAGTGATTTTAAAGAAAATTATGTGGTGAAATGTGAGGAAATAATATTTTTACTATTTTCGGCACTTCGAGGGAGGAGGAGGAGGATTGTGCAAGGGTTTCATTGGGAAGGGTGGCCGCCGGGCGCTTCGAGGGATATTCAATAAAATAATGATTTGTGTCCAATGGGGGAGCTTGAGGCCTCTTTCCCATTAGACTGATATAGATGTATAATTTTGTTTAATTTTGTGAGAAATTTGAACTAAGTTTTAATGAATTTTTAATTTCCTCTTTTTTTTTTAGGGTATCGATATGTTCTGCCATGCTGGAGGTTGCCTTGCCTTATGGCTGGGAGTGTCCGTTCTACCCATAGTAGATGCAATAGCTTCCACTCTCGTCATGATCTTCTACATTATTAAAAGCATAATATCTTTCTATAAGCCATTTTGCAAGATGCTGTTTTGTCCTTAGATTTGAAGTTTTGTAATTCTGCTTCAACTTCTCTTTTGTGGACATCGATTCAATAGTTATTCATGTGTCTAAAATTATTTAATAAAGCTTTAAGTGATTTATATACAAAAGGTTAAACACTGATAAAATAGAAAAAACAAACAAACAGAATTTCAGACGATCCGACAGCAATCCTTCATTAAGATTTATATCGATGTTGTGTTCCTGCATCTTTTTGTATTTGAAACTCCTGGGAAAACTCTACGTAAGAGCAGTCCTGAAGAATGGAAACCCCAATGGGAACCAATGAGAAACTTCTATACGTTCCAGAGCAAGAGTTATCTGTACATTTCTAGAAGTGGCTGTGACTTGTTAAAGTATCAAACATACAAACAACTTTTACTCTGAAAAGTATGAGAATTATCCAACCTGAGGTGTCCCGCAGCAAAACCCCCCCAAGCGGGGTGCAAGGGAGTGTACTTGCACCCCCTTGGTTTATGAAAAAAGGGAGAAAAAGGACTGAATCCACAAGAAACTATAGTCCAACAACATTATTCAATTGGAATTTTGCCCTGAATGCACCCCCTTGCATATACTTCTGGGCCCCCATGTCCCGCAATAAACGTTTCTTATTGGTTCCTATTAGATTTTTCCATGATTCCCATTGGTGGTTCTTCCCAATGAAACCCTTGCACAATCCTCCTCCTCCATTGGTGCTTCCCACCGGGTTTTCCCTATTGTGCGGTATTGTTCTGATGAAGGGCTTTGCATAAATTTCAAATGTAAAGAGGCAGGGATAAAAGATCGACATTACTTCTAATGGTGGACTGTCGCTGACGCGTCCGAAAGCTTGGATGAGCTTTTTCATTTATTATTTTACCACTATTCAACCCTCTGTGTGTATTTTTCTTCCCTGGTACTTTGTATTTCATTTGAAACTTTAAATAACTTCGAATCGGTCCCTAAAATAGCAAAATATTGTTTTTCTGTAGAGGAGGATGTTATCAGTGTTTCCACTCACTTCGGAGAAAAATTCCCTTTCTCAAGGTTTTTTCCCTAACTTTACAAGATTTTTCCCTGACTTTTCAAGGTTTTTTTCCCTGACTTTCGGAAAAATTCCTTGAACAATTGCGAACAACCTGATTACAGAACTTCGGTTTGAAGGAAAATGGATTCATGTTTGTGTGAAATTTAGATATTTAGAACGAAAGTTGGGAGGGTTTTTCCCGATTTTTCAAGGTTTAACCAAAAAATCTCGTTTTCCCCTGACATTTAGGGCCGAATTCAAAATCCCTGACAATTCCAGGTTTTTCAGGCGGTAGGCAACCCTAGTTATATGATAAAATTTAATAACATGATCGTGAATAACTGTAGCACCGTTGATACTGAACAGTGATAAAATTATCAGAGGCCATGTAAGTGGAGGGGGACTTTCTCCTTTCTCTAACAGGTGCTTGGCCATAAAGTTTTTGTTGACCTTGAAATCGAAGGCAAAAATCTAGCAATTTCTATTTCAGTAGAACCTGCCTAAAGTGACCACCTTTGGGACTGGACTGCAAAGGTCACCATAGACAGGTGGTCACTATACCCGACAGACTTTAGCGTAGGCTTGACTAAGTCTCTATACGTTCTCTCTTATAAAAGTGGTCACCTTTTCAGGTAGTCCTTTTACTAGGCTCTACTGTATTTTTAATTGACTAGAATTCCAAAACTCGACCTTCAACAATAATTACAAAAGGCGCAATTTTTAAAACTTATTTCTGAAACGAATTATAAAAGACGCAAATTTTGAAACTTTCCTTTTTTTATATTTAGAATTCAAATGGAGATTGCAGAATTTAAATTTGACTTTATTATTTTTTAAAGTAAACACCCGCTCAACATTTTTGACAAAAACGCTCACATTGGCTTCCAGTGTATTCCGTCCCATCTTAAGAAAGAAACCAGCACAAATGCCTTTCAAGAACATAATAATAAAAGCAAACTGTGGAAAAGAAAAATTGGATGCTGATAGTCTGTTCTTTTTCACTCACTATTCTGGCTATGACCACACGTGGCCCTATGGTAGTGGTGTTGTTTTGTGTGCAATTGTAAATTATTTGGAAAGGTTTTCCCAAATAACGGCGTTGTATTTCCAGAAAAGGCTAGGACAAAGTCCAGTAGTTAAAAGCAAGTAGTCAGAGTTCGTTTTGAAGACTGAAGAATTCTTGATATGCGATTGTAGAATCCAGATTAGGTTTGATTTCGAACGCGTGGTGTCTTCTGCCCAATCTTCAAGTCTCACCGATCATGCAACATACTACAAATCATGGAAAGAGGAAAATCCATGAACGCAGTGTTATCCCCACGAACGCAGTGGTTGCTCTACTGATACCAATATTACATATGTAATAAAAATAATTCGAGATAATGTTTGATAAGGTGTAAAGGGAGAACATACTGAAAACGCAGACGCATACACACATAATTCGGTTATATACACAATATGTACATGGCATGGGCTAATGCAACACAGTAGTTATAGATCGGGTATTCTAAACATTGTACAAGGACTTGCAGAAGTAAGTTTTTACAGACAATTGGCGATTCTGTACACAATACATTATCATCATCAATTATTTTCAATCCATTGAAGGATGGAGTTCTCTTTGTTATTACACATACACGTAGTACGGTGAAAGAAATACAAAAGAAGCTGCATTAAGCTCACCACGTTGGCCAGACGGGTTGGTAAGTTGGACCTGAAGTTCAACGAAGATTCCGAACTTCGGTGACAGTAGCCAAAGTTCTGTGCTAAAGCGGGATTTGTTGTGTCACCCCCCCACCGATGCTGCTTCTCAGCTGCGCTCGGTCGAGTATCTGCATTCTTGGCAGGGATGGCACAATACATAATATCTTGGACAATATGCCTTGAGGCAATACATACTATATATATATATATACAGTTATATATACAGTTGTAGAATTGGAAGTCTGTACATAGTACGAAAATTTGAACAAAAAAATTTCACCAGATAATTTATACAGGAAATTTGCATATAGTGGTGGAAATATGGAAAATTTATGACAAAGTATATAATGATGTATAATGAGGTAAGCAATGGAAAATACGGAAAAGGAAGTCAGCACTAGATGTGACGACCCGTGCTGGTAACACATCACCCCATGGTGTTAAAATGCAATTTTCTGCATTAGAGGTAGTGATGCTGGGCTATTGCGAAAGGTTTTTACAAACGAAAGAATCGCAAGCGACTCAAATTTACATTCGAGTCAACAGTTCATTCGTCCTTGAACTTAACAATCGAGATGTTCAATTGCAATCGCGCATCAGCTGTCCAATCACACTGCGTATGCGCGTGAACACATAGTGTCGTCATCAGTTTGATGAGTAAATGCAGAAGTCTCGCTAATCTGGACCCCCCTACTTCGGACATCCAGTTAATCCAGGCGGACCTAAAAAACCGTCCAAAAGCGTTCGTCAATTTTAAAACCTGCATTATTTATTTAATTATGTAACCGCAGTTTTCTTTAATATCGTGCAATCAATAAACTTTGAATTTCCTTCAATAAGGTTTTGTTTTTTATCCTAAATCAATTCGTAGGTTTAAAAAATATAGGCCTACGTAGTAGTATTGAGACTAAAAAAGTCATTTTTATGTTTAAAAACATCGATTTTAGTAGTTTTACCCATTTAAAACTTGTTTTACAGACATTTTAAAGCTTATTACTTTTTTCAATGGTTAATCCGCATTTTCGGTTATCCGGAGGGTGCCCGGTCCCATGAATTTCGGATTAGTGAGACTGTACTGTAATTACATCTAGCCGTATTTCCTAACGTCCAGACAAGAGAATTATGATATTCGTTTATAGAATCGTTATATAAGTTTTAGAGAGCCTATAGAGTAGAAGTCCGATTTAACAAAATCAAAATGACTTGCACTTGTTTTGCTTATATCAGTACTTAGTTTTTATTTTATTTCCGTTTTGTTGTTGTAAATACACAAAAACTTCATTTCTGAACTAATTGTACGTATATAACAAAATTATCTGCCTGCTACTTCTGTACTGCTTTTATATGAGAACCATAGAAATGATATAAATTATGGTATATACATCACTTCGAGTGATTCAAAAATAAACCCTCTAGTATTTTAAGCTGCATTTAGTCTTAAAGTTATTTATAAAATAGATTATTTTTGTCGTTATCAGAGATGTACGGTAAATGCAATATATGATATAGTATTTATATTCAAAAACATGGCTGGTAAAGATACAATTACAATTTTGTTTTATCATTCAAAACAAACAGTGGCCAAACATTGTATATAATTTGAAATTGTAGTCGAAATTCGATAAATTTTTTAGGCATATATAATCTAATCTTGTTGAATATGAAGGCTTATCGTAAGACCGATTACTGGACTCTTAATTTTATGAAGCCGTTTTATGAAGCAGCATTTTTACGACGATTTGGACCGGCAGCAACTAGAGCTCTTAAAACCCAAGCTGACTTATTGTCGCCATCTTGTTTATCATCCGCAGGAAGCGCTTTGCGACATTGGAGATTTTTTTTGGTGTCATTGTCGCATTCATATATTTCTTTGTCGTACTTTCAAGTGGTGAAAACGGCTAATAGTAGTGAGATAAAAATTATTGCTTTCATTTTAATATAGAGTTACAGTGGTTAATTCAAGATCCATAATTTGGAGAGTGGAGCAAGGGCGTAGCCGGGGGCGGGATATTGGCGTAACTACGAAATTTTTCAGGGGTGGACCAAGTCCTTTTTTTTCTGAGGATGAATATACAAAAATGAATAAATAACATTGCCGTAGGAAAATGTCTAGGGGA
>QLNU02014737.1:0-13588 GCA_006491805.2 Dysdera silvatica | reverse complement strand
AACTTTGGCAAACTCTGCGCAGAAGCATGAAGAGACATGAAGATTCAGCATTGTGAGCTAGCAGTAAGGACGGCCACACAAATAACAAGAGCAGGGTTGTTAAAGGAGGATTTATCTTGGAAGAAACACATCCAGTAGATGAAAAGGAGAGGATGGCACCGTAACAAGAAATAGGGAAGAAATACTTAGAAGAGTTGAAGAATTCTACAAAAATCTATACGAAAGTAACAGTGGATTAAACGAAGACGCCGAAATAGTCGAAGGAACAGCTCCTAAAATCTTAAAAGAAGAAGTTTCATTTGCAATAAAAAATATGAAGAAAGGAAGAGCCCCTGGTGATGATGGTATTACATTAGATATCCTAAAAGAAGCTGGAGAATATGTAGAAGACATACTTGCAAAATTCTTTACCAAATGTCTTAACAGCGGTAACATACCAAACCAATGGGATTCTGCAACAGTAATTCTTTTGCATAAAAAAGGTGATAAAGAGGATTTGAAAAATTACCGACCAATTAGCTTGTTACCTGCTATTTATAAAATCTTCACAAAAGTGCTAACACATCGCCTGCAGAAAAAATTAGATGCAGCTCAACCAAGAGAACAAGCTGGATTTCGAAGTGGATTCAGTACAGTGGACTATATTCAAGTATTAAGAGAACTAATTAAAAGGACACATGAATATGAACTTCCATTGTGTGTTGCATTTATTGACTATGAGAAGGCCTTTGACTCTATTAAAACATCAGCAGTCATCAACTCTTTAAGATCAACAGACATTGAGGATGTGTACATTGACATGGTGAAACGTGTGTATAAAAATGCAAGTGCAAAATTTCGGTTACATAAAGATACCGAAGCTATCAAAATTGGTAAAGGTGTGAGGCAGGGAGATACCATTTCTCCAAAACTTTTTACTTCAGCTTTACAGATGATTTTTCAGCAGATAAATTGGAATAACAGGGGAATAAAAATAAATGGTGAATATTTAAATCATTTGCGGTTTGCTGATGGCATAGTTATTTTTTCAACGAACCCATCAAAACTCCAAGACATGGTGCAGAAACTCTCAACTAGAAGTAGAGAAGTTGGACTCAAGATGATTATAAAGTAGATGAACACTCAAGTCTCTGTAAAAACATTATATACACAAGATCTACAATAGAATACTATTTTGAGTACATTTTCAACGTCAAAGAACAATTTACATTTTCATGTACACTTTTATACAAGACAAAAAATTTAAAATGAAATTCTACAAAAATTTATTTTTTCCGGGGGTGGAGGGGCTGACTATATTTCCAGGGGGAATCATTCCCATCTATCTCCAGCTTGGCTACGGCTCTGATTGGAGATAGAAATTAAGGAAGGAGAAGGCCTGGCAGATCGGGAGCTCTAGACGGGACGTTCTAGAGCCGAGAAGAAGGCGCAGAAGTAGAGCCGTAGTCAGGCTGGAGCTATGGGGGGCTGAGTCCTTCGGGAAAATATTTTTCTCAAAAATCAAATATTGTAGAATTTTATTTAAAATTTTTTATTTTGTACGAAATTGTACATAACAATGTGACTTTGATGCATTCAAATAATTTCTGATGAATATGGTACGTTCTTCATATACTTTATAATAAGGATATGGAAAATTATAGAGAGAAATTTATTTCTTAATGCAAAATTTACGTTTAGAAATTTATTTATTAACATTAATGTATTAGTCTGCTTATATATTTAGTATTATTAAATATATTAATAAAATACATAGAAACATCTACGAATTTTAACCCCCATCCGCAACTTTCTGAGCCCTCCTGTAACTTTCAGAACCCTCTCCTCCCCTCTGTAGCAAGCGTCCAGCTACGAGCCTGCGCAGAAGGCAACAACAAGGTTATGTGTTTGATTAGTATCCTGTAGCAAGCTGAAGAAAGAATTCAGGTTAGGCTGGCTGATGAATCCAATTTCTGATGTAGGATGTCTACATTTGCCCAAAGCCTGCTCTCGTCAATTAAAAGCAAAGCTTTATAACAACGTTATTACTAATCTCTAATAAATAACGGATATCATAACCTACTTGATATCGTGATTCATAACTGTACGTAACGGTTTCCCGGCCATTAATTTCCATCCGAAAACCAACATGTTCGCTACAAAGAAAAATAATCAATAATTAGTAAACGATTTGCGTCAAAACCTACGCACAAATTTAAAAAATAATTAAATAAACAAGCTGTGAATATGGAGAAAATTTTCAGCTTTGTTTTAGGTAGTGTTATTCTATCCCAGCGGTTTTCAATCTGTCTTCCTCGTAGCAATTTGTACTCCGCAAAACCTTTTTAAGTTCTCCAGTGCTAAAAAATTACGAAAAGTCGCTAGATTTCCAGATAAAAATGCTGAAAAAAGCCCGATATATAAAACATTCCCTCTGGATCCCGTTGAATCGAAAATTTTACAGTTAAAGGAGATTTTTGTTATTGTTTTTCATTTAAGTTTATGTAGAAGTAAGCTTTTCATTTCTTTGAAACGTGTGAGAAATATAACATTTCAAATAAGATAAATTAGACGTTTTACGTGCTTAACGATATGGCAAATGCTTAAAAGTATCTTCCAGCGTTAATACTGCTGTCATTGGGTTCAGTATCCACGTTGTTGAAAATATTGTCTCTTACACGAGTAGTGATGCGCGATTGCGAGATGTTTTGGTCGATTGTCTCTTTTATTTGAACCTCTCGAAACTTCTCAATAGTTTTTAAACCTAACTGGATCAACACCTCCTATATTGTATTTTTACAAGGAATGTTGACTGGATGCATCGCCTCACCGTATTTTATGAAACCAGTTCTCAATTCGTTGGTTTGTTTATTGGAAGCTCAGTAGAATTTTTTCTTCGAAACTATGGATTTTTTAAATGGCGATCAGCGTTTTTTTTTTTTTTTCCACTTTTGTAAAAGTAAGTTAAAAAAAAACCTTTCACGTGTGCATGAAAAAATATTATAGTTTAAATATTTGTTCATAGATGGCGCCACACAAAATTATTTTAATCCAATTTCTGAAATAAAAGTTCTACTTGAATTTGTATTATAACTTTGCCTTTTACGTGATAGGAATAAATTATATAGCTCATGTTATTATTATTCTTTGAAGTATGCAAGTGAAACTTAATTTTAAAAACTTTCATAAACCTTTAATAGGTATATAATTTATGGCACGTGTCTGTAGATGGCGCGCCAAACGAAATTTATAAATTTCAGTCTAACTCCATAAGCTTTCGATGCAAAATTTACGTTAAAAATTATTCGTTAATTATATTAGACTATTTTGATATTTAGTCGTATTAGATATATTAAAAAATACACCAAAACATTAGCGAATTTTAAGCCACCCCCTGTAGATTTCTGACCTTTCCCCCGTAACTATCTAAGTGCCTATATAAAAGGTCCCGACTTTATGTACGGTATGCAAAGTTGTTATAAGTGATACGTCTGATATACAAAAAGGGAGAGAAACAAATTTCTTACAGTGATTTCGTCTCTATAAGCAGTTGGTCATCATAAACGATTTCCACTGTAGTTAAAGTTTGACAGAGAATTTAAAAACAGCAGACCTGTCTTTGGATCAGCAACATAGAGTTTTCAAAATTATTGGGGGAGGGGGTAAGAACATATTATATATATTTATATATTGCAACATATGTACAATTGCAATTTATTTTAAATTATGAGGGTGGAGATACCAAGAGACCATGGGTTAAGTTCCAACCAGCCGTTTTTGTAAAGATTATTCCAGTATAAATTTCGTTCTAACAGGTCCGCCATTTTCTTTACAGTATAATCTAATTAATATACTTACTTGCTAGTTCTTAGATATTCATGCTCCTTGCACACATTCTGCAATTGAATCAAAAGTGCGTTCATTAAAGTAATGCGGGTACGGATATAATAGATTTCAAAATAAGTTGCTTAAAGTATTGTCCACTAAAATAAAATATTTTTTTAAAGTAAACTCTCCAAAATCAACTGTTCGGATAAAGAAATCTCTAAAATAAGAATAATAAATTAATTAAGAAGTAGGAATAAGAATAAATTATAAACGATATTTGAAATACCGTTAGTTCAGATGAAACGATCTTAAAAAGATACAGAAAAGAGGGAAAGAACAAAGGGAGAGGGTGAAATAGACTCACCACATATTTGATATTTTCTTTCACCATTTTCACTTCGTAATATTCTTCGCTAAAATGAAGTAAGAATTGCTGATAATTTGTTATAAATAAATTAAAGTGACAATATAGAGTTTCTTAAAGAGAAAAGGGCTCCTGCACTTTTTTGCTAGAAATTAAGTCCTGCATTCCATAATAACCATTGGCGGCTCGTGACTTCAAGAATGGGTAAAGCGGCGAGCCCCTCCTCCACCCCCCACCCCAAAAGAAACCGGAAAAGTGGCCAATAAATTTCCGTTTTCTAGCAAAATAATTGTATTTATTATGATATATATATATATATTGAGGCTATTCCTTCGACTATTGCAGCGTCTTCGTTTAATCCACTGTTACCTTCATATAGTTTTTTGTAGAATTCTTCAACTCTTCTAAGTATTTCTTCCCTATTTCTTGTTACGATGCCATCTTTTCCTTTTAATGCAATGATGTGTTTCTTCCCAACAGATAAACTTCCTTTTACAACACCCTAAGGCTCTTGTTGTTTTCAATGGCTTTCCTTACTAGCTCACAGTTGAATTTTCTTTGTCTTCTTTCATGCTTTTGCGCAGAGTTTTACAAAGTTCTATGTACTCAATCCTGGAACTGGTATTTTGATTGTCCACCTTCATATCTCTTCGCCTTTTCATGAGCTGTTTCGTCTTCTCAGATAATTTGCTATTGTGCTTTTTACAGGTTACACCACCAATTTCCCCAGCAGTTTCAACTATTGTCTTAACAATGTTTTCATTTGCTTCTGAGATATCAATTTCTTCAATAAGTCCTTCCAGTGCAGAAAAGCGATTTTTTAATTCCAACTTGAATGCCTCGGTATTTGCTTTCAGTTTCATTAAATCCACCCTCTTACTTACTTGTTTCCTAATGAGCTTCTGTCTTTCTAATTTAGTATTTAAGCGCACTTTACATCTCACCATTCGATGATCACTTCCAGTATTAAATCTGTTCAGTATGCTGCAATCTTCAATAATTGATTTCTTGTTTGCCAGTATATAGTCAATTTCGCTGGTTCCTCCATTGGGGTGTTTCCATGTCCATTTTCTTTGCGGTTTCTTCTTAAAAAATGAATTCATGATGCTAAGATTTTCAGCTTCTGCAAATTCGATGAGTTGATCGCCACGTTCATTCCTTTCCCCGTATCCGTATTTACCAACCGATGTCTCTCCTTGTTCCTGTTGTCCAATTCTTGCATTGAAATCCCCCATGATGAGCTTGATATGTTGTTTCCCTTTGGTGTGTAACTGTTTGATTTCTTCATAAAATTCTTCAACCTCTTTCTTGGTCGGTATGGCTTGACGTTGGCGCATATACCTGTACCATTTGAAGTTGGTACCGCTGGGTTAGTTGAACAGCAAGCCTCGCTGCTCGATCTGATGTACTTACAACTTCCAGAAGACAGTCTTTAATTCTTTTGTTGATTAAGAAGCCAACACCACTTGTTCTTCCTGTTTCTGTTCCTCTATAATAAAAAAAATGTCCACTTTTAAGTTCCACCAACTCTTCACCTTTTCGTCTAACGTCACTGAGTCCTACAATGTCCCATTTGATCTTGTCAAGTTCTTCTTCCAATTCTTGAAGTTTTGCTTCAGAAGCAAGGGATCGTCCATTATACGTTGCCAAGGTCAATAACAAACGGCAGCCTGGGCCATTCCAGTGATTCTTAGCACCCCCTGCTTTCATGCCACGCTGACCGCTGCCTTGATCAGGAGCACTCCAGCACCTGGAGACTAGGGGCCATGGTTTTTGGTGTATTAGCATATTGGAGGAATTAGCCATCATTTCACCACGCTGGCTAGACGGGTTGGTGAATTAGCCCTCCCCTTCCGCCTTTCCATCCGTGCAGCAAATATTAATTTGCCTCATAAATAGAAAGCTCAGCCTGCACCACTTGAAGGCGGGGTAGGACACTAGGTTACTGGCCCGGCCGGTTCCACACATCGTCACATACATTCAGCGTGTGGGTCTCCTTCAAGTTAGATACCAGCAACCCTTTTGTGAAAGAAGTAGCATTTGCAATAAAAAGTATGAAGAAAGGAAGATCCCCTGGCGATGATGGCATTACATTAGATATCTTAAAAGAAGCTGGAGAACATGTAGAAGACATACTCGCAAAATTCTTTACCAAATGCCTCAACAGTGGTAACATACCAAACCAATGGGATTCTGCAACAGTAATTCTTTTGCATAAAAAAGGTGAGTGTTGTTGAGTGTTGTTCGCAAGAAGGGCAATGGGACAGGTGGCCGCCGAAGGTGGCGGCGCTGTGATCCCAGACAGGATATAAAGAAAAGTTGATAAAGAGGATTTGAAAAATTACCGACCAATTAGCTTATTACCTGCTATATATAAAATCTTCACAAAAGTACTAACACATCGCCTGCAGAAAAAATTAGATGCAGCTCAACCAAGAGAACAAGCTGGATTTCGAAGTGGATTCAGTACAGTGGACCATATTCAAGTATTAAGAGAATTAATTGAAAGAACACATGAATATGAACTTCCATTGTGTGTGGCATTTATTGACTATGAGAAGGCCTTTGACTCTATTAAAACATCAGCAGTCATCAACTCTTTAAGATCAACAGACATCGAGGATGTGTACATTGACATGGTGAAACGTGTGTATAAAAATGCAAGTGCAAAATTTCGGTTACATAAAGATACCAAAACTATCAAACTTGGCAAAGGGGTGAGGCAGGGAGATACCATTTCTCCAAAACTTTTTACTTCTGCTTTACAGATGATTTTTCAGCTGATAAATTGGAATAACAAGGGAATAAAAATAAATGGTGAATATTTAAATCATCTGCGGTTTGCTGATGACATTGTTATTTTTTCAACGAACCCATCAGAACTCCAAGACATGGTACAGGAGCTCTCAACTAGAAGTAAAGAAGTTGGACTCAAGATGAACCTACAAAAAACTAAGATCATGTTCAATAATTTTGTAGAGGAAACAAAAATACAAGTTGACAACATTGAGCTAGAAATTGCTGATTCATATATTTACCTTGGCCAGCTGATTTCAATGGATGGCAACATTATGAAAGAACTCAACAGACGTATTAAACTTGGCTGGAGTGCATTTGGAAGAAACAGTTTTATCCTGAAGGGGAAATTGCCTTTGTGTCTAAAAAGAAAGGTCTTCAACCAGTGTGTATTGCCAGTCCTCTCTTATGGATCAGAGACATGGAGTCTAACAGTTGGAGCAATACGAAAGTTACAGACAACGCAAAGGAGCATGGAGAGGTGCATGCTTGGAATAACTAGGAGAGATCGAAAAAGAAACACTTGGGTGAGAGAGCAAACTAGAGTAGAGGACATCATTGTTAAAGTAAAAGGGCTGAAATGGCGATGGGCTGGGCATATTGCAAGAAGAACTGATCAACGATGGACAACAGAAATTCTGAACTGGATTCCAAGAGACCACCGAAGACCTAGAAAACGTCCTCAAACTAGATGGGTGGATGAAATAAGAAAACAGGTTGGGGTGACGTGGAAACGAATGGCCCAGGATAGACTTGTGTGGAAAGCATTTGGAGAGACCTTCATCCAGCAGTGGATAGATAATGGTTGAATATGATGATGATGATATGGAGTTAAATTCAGTTACTCTACTGAAGGCTCTTGGGCGCGATCTAAGGCTCCAAATGGAATGAAACTTGGATAACAGACACACTTACAATAACACTTCAAACGATGCGATGCGTCACATTCATAAAAATAAAATTATATAAAGATTACACTATGTGGCATTGCAGCAAATGTAAATCATTAGAAATGTTCAAATGCTCACATAACCTTCATTTATATAAATCGAACACTACGCAGATTAAATCAAACAATGTCAATCAATCAACGTTTATTGGCGTAGTGATACCAACGCCGATGGTATCACTACGCCAATAAACGTTGATTGATTGACATTGTTTAATATAACCTTCATTGCTGTCAAGGTGCTCCATTCTGAAAACTGCATTTTCTACAGCAAAACGCAATACGTCTTCTGAAATTAACAAAACATGACGTCTAATACTGCCTTTTAGTTCCAACAAAGTTTGACATCTTTCTCAATACACTTGGTCTTTCAAAAAACCCATAGCCAAAAGTCACATGGGGTGAGGTCAGGTGACCGAGGTGGCCAAATTATCTTGAAAAGGTGGCTAATAACCCTTTCGTCTATAAAATTCTGCTTTAGCAAGTTTTGAACGCTGCGACTGATACCATGCGGTGCACCATGTTGAATGAAGGTAGTTTCTTAAAGACACTCGCACCGTTGAAGCTGTGGTATGATGTAATTCTTCAGCATGTTACAGTACCTCTGTCTGGTTGCGGCACAGGTACGGAGTAGTACAGATAATATAATGCTAAAACATACAAACCATGCAGACTGTACAAACTAATACATATTCATATGCATACGCAGAAATTCCATAGGGGGGGGTTATAGGCTCAATGGGTGGGTTACAGAGCTACAATTAACATATTCCTATGTTAAATATACAAAATTTCATTACAATGGGGGGTTACAACCCCCATCAACACCCCCAGCATACACCAGTGATATACTTACAGATTGAATTGATGTAATGTGATAAAGTGAATCATAAAAATTAAAAAAAAAAGTACATTAAAGCATACTTATATAGAAGCTAAATTTAGCATAATACACATATATGCAAAATTATTAATAAAATTATAATTTATGAACGAAAAATGAAAACCGTAGCTGAATACATGAAATAAAAGGAGTATTTTGAAAAGTGTAATTTATGGGGTTATATTGACATGTAGTCTTAGAACCCCTTTTTCAGGGGCTTTTCAAAGAATGAATGTCTGGCACCTTTTCTGAAAATATAACACCTTTCATATAACATATGCAGAATGCTATATATATATATATTCGAGGCCCAAAGGCACCAAAACAAACCAATATACGACTAATAACTCTACTGGCGTTGGATGATATGAGGCAAAGTTTTCCTTGTGCTTTTCTGATCTCCAATCGAACAGACCAAGCTGTTCCATCACTTTTTTTATTCTTGTGTAAAACAAAAATCTGGGAACCTAACTCTACCAGTTTTCATGTCTGATATGGCTGAAGCATTCCACAACGCACGAACAGAAATAATGGATATAGAAAAGCATTGTGCTTGGCATGATGATCATACATGGCGAAAAAATTAGACTAAAGGACAAGGAACTGCAAGTTTAACAAACAATTATTTCGACACTGGTGTAAGGTTTAAAAACATGACGTTTCGGGGGTCATGTTTCGTTTTTCAAGTGAAGGTAGAATTTTGCCTTAACTTGACAACAGAAGCTTCTGCCTTCATTTGACAAAGGGAGCAGTTGGCTCCCGAAACGTCGTGTTTTTAAACCTTACGCCAGTGTCGAAATAACTGTTTATTACAGAATCTCCTGGTGAAACTATATTGTTTCGTTAAAAGTAAGTTTGTGTCTACAAACTTCTTAGAACTTTACTTTGAGGGCGTAATTAAGCTACTTTTCAAATAATGATCAAGGAAGCTGTTGCAGAGTTATCTGAAGATGCAGACACTGCTGGGTTGTCTTCTAGCAGTAGTGACTCTCGACCCAAATCACATCCTTTGGATCACTATCCACTAGGACTTGTATCCATTATCAGTAACATCCACCAAAGCAACATGATCTGATGACTGATGAAAACTGGGACCCCAGCCGTTCGACTTATTAGTGAAAATCCTTTTCATGAAAGTAAGCATAGAAAAATGGTGTACGGTACCACTCATATTGTTTTCAGTCACGATAAAGGTTCTTAAGCTGACTACTCCGATTGTGAACCTGTTTTTGGACAAACTGAATAACTGGTCAAAGTTGCTGTATGTGTTATGTGCGTGGGAGGGGGAACTTTTTCTTTGTTTTCAACTAACTGCTTAAGTAAGTAATGACTTTCCACTGAAATTTTTGTTTTAACTTTTACTCCAGATGGATAAAAAAAATCCTAGGAAAACTACATATTATGTCCTTGTCACTAAGGCAATTCGAACGTCACCAAATCTCATACTATACTCTTAAAATAGGTCCAGGAATTGTGCGTTGGGCTGTTTTTGCGTACTAGATCTGCATGTGAGCCTATCACAGTGCCAGCACAGTATCGCTGGTTTTTTGGAATGTTGTCAGATATATCTCTGTAGTGTGTTTTCCAAATTCATACCTGATAAATTACTCTTACCTGTAACAGAGATGGGTAAGGGGGGCAGGGATGATTGTAAGTCCAAACCAGGTTCTCTGAACATTCCAGAAAATTCTCTGAAACGTTACATAATATCTTTGGTAAAGGCACTGATTTCCAAAGGAATATAAACCATTATAGAAAACAAAACAAAATTCGGGAACGCTGTATATTACATCCTTGTCGCCAAAATTCCTCGTATACTTTTAAAATGAGGCAAAGGGATTTTTGGAGCTTAGCTCCGCCCCGTGCATGTGCGTTGTGGAGCGTCTGCAGTCTCATATTTTTTGGGTGTGGACTCCTTTACTTGTGAGCTGCAGTGTAAGAAAATTAGCACAAAATAAGAAAGGGCTCTTTGTTTTGTGAAGGATTCAGATGTAAAGGATTCATGTTAAGGCTCATGTGAAGGATTCAGATTAAATCTGAAGGATGTGTTGTGCTTGATATTTTTATAGGTGTTCCAGATGTCATGACACCTGATTGGAAATGGAGGTTGATATTAGAAGAAACCTTACCCTGGTCGATTGGAGAATATTTTGTAGAGAGGTATGCATGAATAAGTGTGTATTGGAGAAAGAAATGCTTGGGGTGAGAATGAAGTTGTGGAAATAGACGAAGTATGTTTGGTAAAGGAGATGCAATAAAGGTAGATGGGGAATGGGTTTTAGAGATACAGTGGGGATAGAAAATGTTTTACATGAAAGTACGTTTGATAAAAGTACAAAAAGGTGGAACTTGTATGAATGGGTTGCAGGGTCGGGTCTAGAAACTAATTTATATAGACGAAATTATGTTTGGTAAAAGGAAGTACAACAAAGATAGATGGGGGAATGGATTCTTGAAAGAGTACAAAGGGGGTTGAGAATTTTTTTTTTTGGTTGTGTAAACACGTGATATGGACATGATATATGAAACATTGCGGAATGTCGGAGACGAACATCACATTGACCTGTATTTCTCTGAGTTTGTGCACGTAGGTAAGTATCTTTTAAGAAAGAAAAGAAATCTGAAAACATAAAAGTATACCCGTTTGCAAACGGTATTCCATCATGGCGACCGGAAGTACATGCAAAACGCCAAGTCACGATAACTTAATCCTAGAAGGAAGTGGTTGACGCGATTGGCGACAAAAACAAGGACATATTATGCAAAGTGGCCCCAAAGTTTTGAAAAGAAATCCTGGAATTCATGGAAATCCCGGAACATGATCACCTCTGAAGTGGAGGGAGACCCCCACTTCGAGGCAAGCCCCTGGCTGCCCATTTGGATAGTCTTTAAGTTAGGTCTGAATTAGTACCATGGTGAGTCAGTATTTATCTGTAAATTTTTATTATTAAATAACTCAAATCTTCTCTTCACATCTGTATTACTAATACTCAGAGGCATTCAAACCATCTTCCTGGTTTTAGATCAAAAAAGGCGACAGACATAATGAGGACGGACAAAATGGCGATGTCAATGGACCAAATGGTGAAACTTTCGGTATTTGAAACGGATGAAATGGCGAGATTTTGGAGCCGACGAAAGGCGAAATTTTGCCAGGGACATAAAGCAACAAAACAGTGGTGGATACAGATTTTATTGGTTGGGGGTAAAGCTGCATGGGCCACAAAAAGCAATGTGGGTTGTAGTCTTCAATATAATACACATGGGCACCCTGCGAGAGTTCAGAGATGTTGATGGCGCGGAGAAATACATTAGTAAAAGGGTGAAAGTGGTGTATAAAGACTTTATTGGGGGCATTGGGCCACAAAAGCAGTCACAGTTACAGTATTTAATATAATACACTAGAGACACTTAACACAAGAGACAATGGAGATGGGGTGTTTTAAAAGAAACTGGCATTGATCGATTGATTAAATACTGTAACCTCCACTACTTTTTGAGACCCATGCCCCCTAAATGAAGTCCACATCCACCACTATTTTTGTTGCTTTGCGTCCCCCTTTATAACGTATCTGCGCGCAACTGCTTATTTTTGAACAATGTCCGTTTCGTTAAAACTTTTATTCCCCCTAACTGTCTATTTTGGTTCAGTGCCCTCTTTATTTTATTGAATACTGTAACCTCCACTGTTTTTGAGGCTCCATGCCCCCCAATAAATTCTGAATCCACTACTATTTTTGTTGCATTGTGCCCCGATAATGTATCTGCGTGCTATTGCTTCTCGTCATTTCGTCCGCCCTAAAATCTCGCCATTCCGCCTGCCCCAAATACCAAAAGTTTCACCATTTTATCCGATTGCCCGTCTTCCTCAGCCAATTGAATGATACTCTTTTTTCCTTTCATTCATTATCCAAAGGATAAAAACAAGGTCAAATGCAAAAAATGGCGGTTCAGAGAGTCAAGAGAGATGCTAAGGTGTGATATCAGAGATTTTATGTTGTCACACATGCAAGAACTGTAAATTTGAAATGGTTTCAAGTTGAGAGAAAATGGGACACATTATTGCAACAAAAGCTGTAACGTAGGTAAATGCATAAGAAACATTGACTCTACTGCATGACACGCTACCCACTGTATTCTAGCCAGTGTTGCCAAAACTGGCAATTGGCATGGAAAAGCTAGCCATGTTGTTGACGGCATTTTTTTGTTCCTCTTTCTCTTTTTCCTCTTCCTCCCTCTTCTGCCCTCAACTTTAAAAAAGTAAAAAACGAGCACTTTTTTCGTGGGATCGGATGTTTGTGGTGAAAAAACTGTTTTAATTGACAGCACTTCATCTATAATTAACTCTTTGCAAACCAAGAACCCTTTCAAAGAAACCTACAACAATCATGCTTGTTCATACTACATTTCCTACGACGCCACTGAAATTCATCTTCTACACTAGGTCTTGCACAAATTTTTATCATCTTCTTGCGCTTTGGACACTCAGAAACAATTAAACCCTCTTTTATCACTCACATTTTTCTTATTTTGCATAAGTAATCTATAAAAAAAGAAAAGATTCAGATGCCCACACATTTTTGCTGCAACAAACAAAGCACGAGTATGAACGTGAAGTAAAAAGAAAATGGCTTATTACACCAGTTCTCATTGCATCAGATGTATGTGACGTCACAATGCGATTTAGTGCAATTTTGCACGATTTTAAGAGGATAGAGAGAGAGAGAGAAGTCGATAGAGTGTCTGTCGTGCAGTGACATCGAAACATTGATTAAATCAGCAACATAGT
>QLNU02014736.1:17346-28357 GCA_006491805.2 Dysdera silvatica | reverse complement strand
TGAAAAAAAAAAATTTAATGATAATGCAGTCAAACCTCGTTAAGATGAACACGCTTAAGACGAATTACTTTTAATACGAACCGTTTTATGAAATTCCGTCAGATTGTAAAATACTACAAATATGCAATCAATTTCATTTTTATAATTAATTTTAATATTTAATAATAACAATTTTTATAAGTACTTTTTTTTAATTATTATTATTTATTTTTTTTTTTTAAATAATGACCGTCTCCGGACAACTAGTCCACGGATCACTATTTGGGAACCACTGCTCTATACGATTTCGATGCAAAATTTACGTTAAAAACTTTATTCATCAACGTTAAATATATTTTTCTATCTAAATGGTTGGTATTATTAAATATATTAATAAAATACATCAAAACATTAACGAATATTAAGCCGCCTGTGATTTTCTGGGCACCCCCCCCCCACTTCCCTTATTTAAATACCAGTGGGCAGACGATTCGGAATCAGTTGCTTACAGAAAAAAGCCATTACCAAAACCATTTCAAACGGTATCGAAGCATTCGTTTCTACAACTCAAGCGTTTCAACCAAGACGGACTGGCTTCTTTCGGTCTTCTTTCAATCGTAGCACCTGTGGACTTCCTGTCTGGAATTACAGCGCTGCCTTTGGCGCCCCCCCCCCCAAAAAAAAACAACAACAATGTAATGGCATTTGCACACTTCACGAAAAATGGGTGGGAAGGGATTTCACAAACATCATACGAGCCTATCATTTAGGACCTCCTTTCTTCAACGCTCGAAATTCTACAAATTTAATAAATATAAAAGTCGAATCATTCGTTTAAAATGCCAACTTATCAAAATCTTAGGTGTGAATGTTATAAAAGGAAAATAGCCTTAATTTTCCTTATACTTTACAAAGTTTTCTTGTTTTGGCTATAGCAGAAGAGATGATATGTTTTTTGATTTCGTTTCCATATAAATGAATAATTTCGTTAGTTTTATTTTTATGGCGCAAGGTCATCAAGCGTCATATTTTTGAATAACTATTCGTCATTTAATAGAATTAAACGCATTTTCCCTAAGGCAAATCTAGAGTAACCGTGGGGTGAATCCCCCCCCCCCAAATGTACACGCACCTTTCCTTTAGAGCCATGGTTGTACGATTTTTAGGGGGGGGGGGCTCGGAAAGTTACAGAAGGGCCTCAAAAAGACACAGGGGATGGAAGGCTTAGAATTTGTTAATGGCCTGATGTAATTAATCACTGCATTCAATAATACAATCTATCTGAGCAGACATACATATACTCATGTTTGTAAAAATTGCAACATCATGAAAGACTCGTGTGAATTGAATGAAATTTAATGTACAAACGACCTGTACTGATACAAATAAACGATTAAAATTACAACGAAGAAAAAAAATTACACGTCGAAAATCAGTATTTGGTAAAGCCACCACGCGCTGCAATAAGTGATGCACGTGGCACGGAATCAAACAGATGTTGCATGTGTGCCTGAGAAAGAGCATTCCAGATTGTTTGCATGCGACCCCAAAGTTCATCTGTAGTAGCTATAGAACGAGGATCACGAGCGAGACGCCGACCAACGAAATCCCACACATGTTCAATCGGCGACATATCCGGCGAATAGGCAGGCCAAGGAAGAAGCTGTATCTGTTGTGATGAAAAGAAGTCTTGAACATTCCTGGCAATATGTGGACGGGCATTGTCCTGTTGAAATACAGCTCCGGAATGCCTTGAAGGAAGGGAACAACTTTGGGCTCCAGAACTTCATTGATGTACCGGTTGCTGTTAAGATTACCCACAATTCGTAGCAGCTGAGATCGTCCATGATACGCAATTGCACCCCAGACCATAACGCTGGGGATTCGTCCACTATGACGTTGGATAATGCACTCCAGAAGGTGGCGTTCACCGGTATAGCGTCTAACACGGATGCGGCCATCACTGTACCCCAAATTAAAGCGGGATTCATCAGAAAACACCACTTGTTGCCAATCAGCACGCCAGTCTCTATGTCCATGAGCCCATTGTAGCCGCAGGCACCGATGGTTTTGCGTCAGGAGGATCCTGTATAAAGGAACTCTTGCACGCAGTCCACGGTGCAGTAGACGCCGACGAATTGATGAAGCACACAATGATACACCTGTAGCAGTGCACCAACATTCTGCCAACTATCCAGATGCAGCAAAACGGTCCGTCACCGCTATGCGGACCAGGTGTCTATCATTCCGTGCTGACGTCACCTTTCTGCGTCCACTCCCGGATTTCTGAGTTGCCTGATTCTCTTGAACCCACTGCTTCCACACTGGCATCACTGTGCTGCTGTTACGTCCCG
Organism: Dysdera silvatica; assembly: GCA_006491805.2. Classification (NCBI taxonomy): domain Eukaryota; kingdom Metazoa; phylum Arthropoda; class Arachnida; order Araneae; family Dysderidae; genus Dysdera; species Dysdera silvatica. Next base: position 26,024 of record QLNU02014736.1, on the reverse strand, counting down.
TACGAGCTGCTATTGCAAGATAAGAAAACCCTCCTTCACAAAGGCCGATCATTCGTCCCCGTTCAAACTCCGTAACTTGCTGAAATGTCGCCCTCTTTCGTCGTAGAGGAATAGTGACGTCTCATGTAACGTTTACCAATAGCAGATAACCATCTACGCCCCACTACAGCCCTCTATTTATACGGATCCATCAGCAGTTCAAAGGCGCTGCTCAGTCCACGCATGCCTGATGCTTCTGAAATTCTACACATTTGCATAGCATACCTTAATTTGCATTTCCTGAAATTTTCAGCTTAATCACGTAATTCCTTCTTGGTGTTGAAATTTTTTCAAATGTGAGTTTATTTACATTAATGAATAAATTTCTTAACAAATTTGGCATCGAAAACTCGTAGGGAAATTTATGATTTCACGTATTTTTATTATAGTAGATGCAACCTCAAACCTCTATAAAAAACATGGTGCACACAAGATCTACCATGGAAATATATTTTGAATATATTCATAACGTCAAAGAAAGCCCTAGACATCTATTGGGATCTGGTTAAGCATAGTAAAACACAACACCCAATGCTGTTTACCAGCAGCTATTCTCTGAATTTCAGGATAATTTTCAAGACTTTCATTTCATTTTTACAGATGGGTCTAAAACAGAAACACACGTGGGTTCTCCATTTGTTATTAACGACAGCGTCATTGCAGACCCCCCCCCATACTCCATTTCCACAGCAGAACTTTAAGCCATTTCTATGACTCTTTCATATATTTATTTCAACTTGTGGCTTAACTCATTGTATCATTTGTAATCATTGTATCAATTCAATTCATCAATCATTTATCAATTGTTCAATCATTGTATCATTTGATTCCCAGAGCTCTTTACAAGAACTTGAATCTTTTAAATATTCCTCATCCTATTCTATCTAAAATCCATTCACGACCGAAGCACCTCAAGAATCATTCCAATATTAAATTCTGCTGGATTCCTGCTCACATTGGTATCTCAGGGAATGAGGCTGCTGATGCAGCTGCGAGGGCAGCGGACTCGCCACTTGCTTCTAACCAATTTCTTCCTTTCTCTGACCTGAAACCAATTATCAAGACCTGTGTGAATCAAAGGTGGCAGGAGGAATGGGATCATCAAACCAATAACAAATTGCATGATACTGAATATAGAATTGGTAACTGGCCCTCCTCATACCGTAAAAATCGGAAAGAGGAGGTTCTCCTTTCCAGACTTCTCATTGGGCATTCCCATCTCACCCATAGACATCTGTTGGAAGGAAAACCAGCACCTATTTGCCAAGTGTGCTATGAACCCATAAGTGTTTTACACATTTTGACTCAATGCCCCTATCATAGACTTGCTCGCACTCTTACTTTTAACTCTTCATCACTGTCTGACATTTTAAATGACCATGCTGACCATACACACAAGTCTTTGACATTTTACAGAGCATTGGTTTTTACAATAGCTTTTGATTTTTGCCATATTTGGCGCAGTATAGCCCAGATGCTCTTACGCCATAAAAATCCAAACAAACAAAGGCCAAAGAAAAATTTCCACTATCGTGTGCAATTTTACACAAAACAACATATTTAAAAAAAAATTCTAAAATAATTTATTTTGAGGATTAAAAAAAAAAAAAAACTGTTTCCTAGAGGAGGATGATAACATTTCTTGGGGGCTCAGCCCGCATTAGACCCAGTTTGGCAATGTCATTACTTTTCAATGTTTCATTACTGTTTACACACAAACACATTTGCTAGATATTAATATCAATACGTTCACAGTTGTAGATTATGCCATAATTTTCATCAGTGAATACTTGCATGTTATTTCAATGGGACAGTTTGTATATACATATGTGGTCTTTCAACTTTTAAAATCCAGTTGGACTTCCATATCTCCAACTTTTGCATATCGAATTCTCCATACATCGATGCCTTGACGAATGCCCATGACCATTACATTAAAAAAAAATCTATGTATCAAAAAACATTCAAGACAAATCAGGGTACTACCCACCGTAATAAGAAAGACGATATGTTTCACGGAAAATGAGTCTGAATACTTTTAGTACAAATCAGCCTCGAAGTCTATTGTTTCGCAAGACGTTAGAAAGTATTGGCGAAAAGAAGCGACTTAGCGACCCCTAGCGGAACACGAACCCGCAATCACTTGATCTTCGGTCAAGTGCTTAACCATTAGGCTACAGGCGTCAGACATTATTTTTCTTGCTAGAGTATATAAGGCGTTACTACTTTCCTTTGCGCGTAATTCATAGTCTATAGTACTGTAAGATATTACCTTTCACAGGAATAACAATTGCCAAATAATGGTTAACACACAAAGCCACCGGGGCGAGTTTTTATAGGGGAATTTATTTTTTACTTAATAACGTGGGTGTGGAAAATTATTAAGTAAAACATAGTCTAATAGTAGCACATCATTGGCTAAGATTAGAAACGTTCTGCTGTATTTTAGTAAATAAATATTAGAGAGTTTTACACAAATGTAAATGCATATGAATATTACATCAATATGTTTTTCGAGGTGCATTCAACATATTTTCCTTGTTAATCACTGTTTTTAATTATCGATATGAATATAATGCGAGTGTCCTACGGTGGCGCAGTGTGGTAACGCGTTCTCCTAGTGTACCATTCACTCGGACTCGACTCCCAGCAGTGCAAAGAACGCTTACTCAGAGATCTCATAAAGATCGCACTGCTCACTGTAGTCCGGGGTTTGGTTCCCTAGGCCTTAAGAGGTTCGGATTCCTCGGAAAACAGTAGGTCCTGGCACAGCATGACCATTGTAGTCCTTGAGCCGTAAAACCACAAACAAACGAACATAATGTGAGTTGTATTCACTTACGAATAAGGAAGAGTGTATTGATTAGGAAATATGTGTCTAAATACGATATATTAGTTGCCAGTGGTTCGTGATTCCATTAATATAGCAAAAACTACAAGCCGGGAAGATAAGTAGTGGAATTTCCGTATGAAAAATCCAGTTGCAAGAGATCTTTTAGCGCCGACGATGTGGCCTCATGGGTAAGGTTTTACCTGATTATAAGAAGCTAGGTGAAAAAGCTTTGAAACACCTTGTTCCCCTTTGTTCCACATATCTTTGCGAACAAACGTTTTCGACGCTTTGTTACATGAAAAACAAACAGAAACCGGCTCAACGTTGATCCAGATTTGGGTCAAAAATTAGGAAATATTGAACCGGATGTAGAAAAAATTGTTCAAGAGAAAAAGAGGCATACTTTCTTCCATCGCATTCAAGTTTAGTCGCTGCTAGACTAAATGCTATTTTAACATATAAAATTTGGTCAACCAAATTACCAAATGCTAATTTTAACATATAAAATTTGATCACATGTAATAAACATTACTAAAATTCAATACAGCTTTTTTTCATAACCAAATCATTGCCATTTTCGTTTGGTAATAACACTCATCTCATGGTTTACTTTTTTGACTTAACATTGTTCGTTTATTAGGGCCTGACACACATTTTTCTCAAAATATTATTCTCACAAGTAGAGATGAAAATTTTCAAACGTTAAGGGTCCGCGGCGGTAAGCAATAATAATAAAAAGCGGTAAGCTTAATAATAAAGCTAGTAAGTGTTTACTTCTCACAAGTAGAGATGAAAATTTTCAACGTTAAGGGTCCGCGGCGGTAAGCTTAATAATAAGCTAACGCGGTAGCTTAATAATAGGCGGTAAGCTTAATAATAAGCTAGTAGCGGTAACAATAGTTTTACTATTGTGTAGTAAACCACTGTACTACACAATACACACACATATATATATATATCACTCAGGATAGACTTGTGTGGAAAGCATTTGGAGAGACCTTCATCCAGCAGTGGATAGATAATGGTTGAATATGATGATATATATATATATCGTTTCTCTATATATCGAAGATTTTTATAGAGCCCTTAGCTTCAATCTGTAGCAGTGTTTCTCAAAGTTTTGTTGCTTATGGACCTCTAAAGTATTCATTCCTTCATTTATCGCGACCAGATAGAGGTTGGGGAACTCTTCACCGCCCATCAAATATTATATTGCCCAGAATTGCGATTACCAAACATGGCTAATAATATTAAGTCCTACTTAGCCACCGTCATACTGATCCCCCCCCCCCTTTCGCCAAGTAATGACATATTCAAAGTAACACTTGATTTATTGGCAGGCTTATATACATATATAAGAGCTTCGGCAGAAGAGATTTATTCATCCCTTGAAATATTTACCGTTAATTTTACCTTTTGTGGTAAATTTTAAGCACTTTTAGTTTAAAAAAGCAGAAGCTTTTGATAGAAAAATTTCTAAAATCTCCGACCATGTTCTTGAAATATTGGTTGGTTGCCAAACCCACATGAAACAGAATAATTTTTAGAGTAAAGCTATTTGATAAAGAGAGTGAGTTAAGACCTTATTTTGTCGAATTTACAATTAAAATGTCATCATTAATTTAATCACATAATAATACAAAATATAGACAGTATGGGTGTATTCAGAGGGTTCAAATCTTTCCTCAAACGCTGTATGGCAAGGTAATATTTATGAGGAATTCTTTTAATCTCACCAGAACATAAATTCTAGCTACGTCGGCTATTTATAGCTCATTTCTTTCGGAAATTTGGTGATTATACGGACCGTTTGATATGCCATCGCGAATCACACTTTGGGAAACACTGATCTATAAAGTACGGCTGTATTTTATTCGAATCGGTCATTTTAAAAAGGAGTCAAGTCCATAGGAAAACGATGAAACATTAACCCTTTTCAAATGACCGATTCATTTACAGCCTTCCCTGAAGAATTTTAGAAAGTTTGAAAATTTCACTGAAATTAATTTTAAACGCTAGAAAATTTTCCCAAAATGTAAATTTATAAATAAATGTAAAAAAATTAGAGATCAAAACGAAAAATTCATAAAAATTTTTAAATGAATTATTTCAGATAATAACTTCAAATAAATATATTCCATTTGGTAAAACTTCAATCAGTTTGTTCATTGGAATATAAATTAAAATGAAATGACGTCATCATCAGTTAATCATTTTTATAAATCACCGATATATTTTAGTCCGGAAAATAGCCAACCTCTGGCTACAATATTCAGAAATATAGCTACACTCTGCTACAAAAGTTGCACTGATTACTTGGAGGTCTTTTATTTTTCATTGTCAATCAACTTGAAAATTTGATGGTTAATTTAACGATTATGAAAATTGTGTATTTATTAATTTAATAATTATGAAATTTAATTGATAATGAAATAAAATATTCACTTCATCCTTATTAAAATAATATATAGACATTAATAATAACGATACTTCCTATATACTCACTAGAAAATGAGCTAATTTTTTTAAGTGTGCTAAATAGAAAAAAAATTTACTAAATTATTTAAAAAAAAACCAGCAATTTGCAGTATATTAAATGATTTTTTAAATATTGTTCACCGTTTCTTTATACAATTCATGATTGTGAATTATAAGTAGTTTTTGATATTTTTAGGAAAGGAGTAGAATTAATATTTCGACGTTTGGCAACCTAGCTGACGCACATAATAAACAACGCCAAAACTCACCTGAAGTCAAGTATTCCAACACGTTGTGATCTTACAAAAAGTCCGGGAACAGTGCCGAACCTTTGTTTTTATACCTCAAAGTATATTCTGAAGATTTTGAGGACGGTCAGGGTCATGGGGGTCGATAACCGAGATTATCGATGCGTCCAAAGTGATGGCTTAACCTCCGAGAAGAACGGAGAATCCATTTCCTTAAAACTGTATCTACTCTGATACCGCCATGCCCAATACAAATTAAGCCACGAAGGATTTCTGTTCAGTGTTCGTCAAAGCCAGTCACCTGACCATTAAAATGGGTTAATGCGCATTCCCATGGATAATCATAACCCAATTACTATATAGCTTTGTCATCAAATGCGATGAGTTTGGGTTTACATATGTATTTCACACATGAGGTCCTACTGAACATGCAGACGCTTAAGAAAAAAAAGTTAACGATTTTATAATTTTATTCTAATCTTGATACTGCATCAGTTGGTTCATTGTACAAGTGCGTTTATTAACAATAATTACGTTTAGAGGAGGTTAGGGTTTAGAGGGTTTTTTTACGTTTAGAGGAGGTTTAGAGGTGGGTTGCTGCATGTATGAAGGTTACTTCGAGATAGTGCTCATATTTATTTTAAATTGCCTTTGTCAAACCGTTTTACAGATATAATGTTGAAACCAAATGCGAGATCAGACGCACATAAGCATAGGTGTATCCAGGGGGGGGATTAGGGGTTGTGAACCCCCAATTGCAATGAAATGTATATTTAACACAAAAATATATGAGTTTTAGCTCTGTAACCGCCCCCCAGCTTATGAACTTTCTGCCTACGTCTATGCACATAAGCAATTCAAAATGCCATTTTTAGTAAAACGTTGATGGTATTGAATTCCAAAACGAGTCAGTAAGAGCCACGTTAGTAAACACAAAAGCAACAAGTTCTCTGAAGTTAATTTTCAATAATATTGTTAGTAATTTTAGTAAAGGTGAACATACTGACGAACGCTTACATTACCAAAGCACTTTAAAATTAAAAAATAACGTGTATTTACCGTTCCAAATTAATAACTCAAAAGCATAGTCCTGTATTACTAATTGTTTGGGTAAACCTGTATTTTGCGTTTTGTTTGCGTTACCCTGTAGTTAAAATTCGATGTGTTCTGAAAATTGCGATTTCGAATATAGTGCGTCCTTTCCTCCCTGAAACCATTGGTGCAACTACAAGGGAAGGGACAGAGGGCTATCCCAAATGGCAGGCCTGAAGCCAAGCCAGGGCGCATATTTTGAAAATCTACATCTTCTTGCAATCAAGGAAGATTCAACCAATAGGCAACGATCTTGTGGGTGGGGTTAACTCTGACATCAGTCACGTTTCATACCTTTTCAGATTTTCCGAAAACACTGATTTCTCAGGAGTTGCAGAATTTCGAGAAATTTACAATATTTTCGTGTTCATATGAAAAAGCTGTTTTCTTTTTTTTTACATCTCCTAAATTTTTTAAATTAAAATTCAGAATATGGCAAAATTTGAGTTAAGCAACAGTGTCCTCCATGTTTGTTTACTATTAGGGAAGACTAAACCCCGACGTCAGAGTTAACCCCGCCCCCGAGATCGTTGCCGATTGGTTGAATCACCCCTGGTTGTAAGAAGCATGTAGATTTTCGTTGAATGACGACTTTTCGTGAACGTGCATCTATGAATGCCGTGTTGATCGGCAATCCATCTCCCCCTCAGCCGCCTCGGATGCTGATTACGCTGTTCAAGCGTCCTGTCTGGGATTACAGCGCCGCCCCCGGCGGCCACCCTTCCCAATGAAACCCTTGCACAATCCTCCTCCATGTAGATTTTCAAAAAACTGGGGCCAGCAGGGGCGTGACCCCAGTTTCCCCATCGACCTATTTGTATATATTAATACATATATGTAGAACAATCCCAGGATGCCTTGTACCCCAGTCGGTGGCGTAGCTACGGCGATGCAGTTGTATTGGGACCCTTGCTCTTGAGGGCCTTTGGAATTCAAGGCTCCTTAGATAGCATAATTGTGGAATCCTAGTATGGGGCCCCCTCTAGCAGCGATTGTATTGGGGCCCAAATTCTATAGCTACTCCACAGGCCCCCAGTTGCCCTTTCATCCTGGCTACATGCCTGCCAAGTGGAAAAGATTACTCCTCAACGGAGAAAAGACGAAAACTACAAAGAAATACACTATGTCCAAAATTAAAGTTACACTTAATGTTATTTCAGTGGGAGAGGTACATATTTAGCACTGTAACTCTCGATGTGTTTTATTTATAAAAATTAATTTTACAGAAAATTAAAGAACTAGAAACGCTTAAAAGAATTACAACGAATCAACAATTTTCAGGCATCCTATAAAGAAGTATCCATATTCAAAGATGGTGCAAAAATTGAAGGTGGAAAACAAAAATTCGTGAAAAACAGATTTAGGATAACAAATTTGCTCACATAAATATCAAAAATCACTTTCTAATAATTCTGAATGTCTATGTGAGAAAATTTGTTATTCTGAATCGGTTTTTTACGAATTTTCCTTTTCGACTTTCAATGTTTCCATCAAAATCGTGGATTTTCCTTTATAGGATGCTTGAAAAAATTTCATTTGTCGTAATTATGTTAAGTGTTTATAGCTCTTTAATTTTCTGTAAAATGATTTTTTATAAATAAAGCATATTGAGAGTTACAGAGCAAAATACGTACCTCTCCCATTGACATATCGTTGCGTGCAACTTTAATTTTGGACATAAGTATACTATGTACGCAACAGCGGCATAGCATAGGTTGCAAGCATCCGGGCAAGTTAACTATTGAGCCCGCTGAAACTTGTTAGCACTCCTTTCCGCCAGTATAATAATAAAACTTTGCCACCCCCACCTCATGCGCAACGTACGCAGTATAGGCGCAGTATAGCCCAGATGCTCTTGCGCCATGAAAAATCCAATCAGACAAACCCATGCGCTACACCAGTCGTTCCGAACCGGTTGTCCGCGAAGGAGTCCCGGACTCGAAAATTTCGTGTTTTTAGTGAAATTTCAAAATTTGGACCTTCTGGTC
>QLNU02014735.1:6240-37111 GCA_006491805.2 Dysdera silvatica | reverse complement strand
ACTTACAAGTATTTGAAACTTATCTTTTGTTTCCTCCGCTTTCTTATTCAACTTTTAAAATGCGTTTCCCAATATGCGGACCCCAAACACATTTTAGCTGTTTTGAAGCATGTTTAGAGCGACATTTAGAAACCTAAATGTCGCTTGGGTTCAGATTTTTTTTATGTTTGTGTGCGTGTGCGTGTGTACTATACTCAGAGGCCTATTAGAAAAAATAGTGGCAAACTCAATACCCATCTTTCTATGCTATGGAACCGGAGCCCTCCCCCAGACCTTTTGCCTGGATCCGCCCTTGGAAAAGGCTAGCTTAAAAGCTTTAAAAAATTAGAGAAAGTGAATATGGAAATCTGTAATGTAAGGAGATATCCTCTTCTATCGGGGAGGCTATCTACTAGTTTCTGGAATTTTTCAGTAGGAATTGTACGCCATTCTTGCAAAAGAATATTAGTCAGCTCGCAGTCGACGTTCTAATTCATCCCATAGGTGTTCTATGGGATTTAGGTCCGGGCTCTGAGCAGGTCGGTCCAATTCCTCAACATACATGTCAGCAAACCAGCTCTATACAGCCCTTTCTGTGTGGATAGGAGCACGATCTTGTTGAGACAAGAATGGACCTACTCCAAACTGTTGCCACAATGCAGGCAGCATGAAATTGTCCAAAACGTCGAGATAGCCTTCCGTCTTCAGAGTTTCCTTCACAGGAATCAGAGGGCCAAGCCCGAACCATGGGAAACAGACCCAAACCACTATGCTTCCATCATCAAACTTAACTTGCGGCACAATACAGTCATATAAAAAGCGTTCACCCGGCATTCTCCACACCCAGACTCTACCATCTGATTGTCAAATAGCGTACCGTGATTCATTGCTCCATAACACTTCACGCCACTGCTGCAGGCTCCACGTTTTGCGCGCTTTGCACCATTGTAAGCGACGTTTGGCATTGGTTGCGGCAATGCTTGGTTTATATGCAGCTGCTCGGCCATGAATATCAAAACTTCGCAGCTCCCGACGAACTGTCTTTGTGCTGACGTTGCATCCAGAGGCATCTTGAAAATCCGCACGAACTTTTTCCGCCGATTTCATGCGGTTCACTTTCACAACTCTTTTCATCACTCTGCGTTCCCTGTCTACTAGACGGAGTGGTCGACCAGGTTGTGGACGCACCGTTGTAGCCCCCGTACGTTTCCACTTTACGATAACAACATTAACGGTGGAACGGGGCACTCGTAACATCACTGAAATCTCACAAACAGATTTTCCACAGCAGTGACAACCAATGACTTCACCACGTTCAAAATCGTTTAGTTCGCGCTTTCCTCCCATTTTACTTTTCTAGCTTTGAAATTATAATTGTTAACTCATCAGGCTTCTTTTATACTTGTCTGAGAGCCAGAAATTAGATGTCACTAACTGAATCCACCACGTAGAGAGATGCCCGGATACTTTTGATCCTTGTTTACATAAATCTGGAATATTTAATTTTCAGAACAGGGGTGTTTGGTAATTTGGAATATGACAATTTATGGAAAAAACCCTTATCATCTAGCTACTTTCAGAGAATTAGAGAGAAAGGGCTCACTATATCGTAGATAACTTTCTGAATTTTCAAGTATCCAACTGGTATTTTTTTTAATTGCCCTATACTATTGACTATAAAATTATGAAAGAAATTTATTCATATCTTTCGCGCATGCAGTAAAAAATTATTTTCTTCAAATGCTCATATCTCATCGTGTATTCAATATATTAATTTCTAATTTAAGTATAATATTTTTCTTGTACGTTGACAAATGTTCTGTAAGTTTCGTGAAATTTGACTGAAAATTGTGGATATTATATGCAAAAAACATGTGACAAAATTTGAGTTTCCTAAAAGAAACGTTTCTATCTTCATGAATATACATGTCTATTTTACAAAAATGCACACAAGCATTAAGCATAGCTGGTTAAATATTTTCTGAAAGTTACAAATAATTTCCAGCTTTTTATGATACAGGGTGATCAAATATATTTTTTCACTTTGTCAATATGTGGGTGATCACCTAAATGCACAAGTCACCGAAACTGTATTGCAAAGTGTGCATACAAGTATGTTCTATATATCTTCAAAGTCAGAGAATAATTAGCAGAGTAGTTTTTTAGAAATTCGAAAAAAATTAAAAAATCCAAAGTGTCTGGATACTTTTAGGCATATAGCTTACACCCTCTTATCTCCTTACATGACAGATTTCCATATTCACTTTCTCTAATTTTTTAAAGCTTTTAAGCTAGCCTTTTCCAAGGGCGGATCCAGGCAAAAGGTCTGGGAGAGGGCTCCGGTTCCATAGCATAGAAAGATGAGTATTGAGTTTGCCACTATTTTTTTTCTAATAGGCCTCTGAGTATAGTACACACGCACACACACACACACACACAAAATCCGAACGCAAGCGACATTTAGATTTCTAAATGTCGCTCTAAACATGATTCAAAACAGCTAAAATGCGTTTGGGGTCCGCATATTTGGAAACGCATTTTAAAAGTTGAATAAGAAAGCGGAGGAAACAAAAGATAAGTTTCAAATACTTGTAAGTAGCATCCTTTTTATAATTTAATGTATATTAAAAGCAAACATTCACCTCTACGGCTGCGAATGCGTGAAAATTTTTCAAATTTTCATCCTTCGTGAGGCTGAAAATGATCTTTCAGCTGTTGCTACACTGATTGGTAAGGTAATCAAAAATATCAATAAATGATAAATAACTGGAAATAAAATTTTATCACACTCTTAAAGCATCAGTGACTGTTAATATGGAAAAAGAGTTATCTTCTTTTTAACTGCTATTTAATTTTCCACATTTCCAGCTCACCTCACAATATTTTTCGGTGCGGTACTTATCTCCAGCAAATAAGGATGTATATTTTCGACACAGGTTCTTTCACAAATTCTTGTTTTCTGTTCCCTACTGTTTACGTTTTCATCCAATGGTATTACTTGGCATGAGCAGAGATAAATAAAAAATTTCAGGAATGCTGCTTTCAGTAAATCTTTCTTTTATATCAGACAGATCATTGTTCAAAAGTGCAATATAAATAGACTGTCGAATTTTTTTTTTTACATCAGTTGTAGTGCACATGTTTGATCGATGAATTTGTTTTCTAGTAACTCTAGGTCAGCATACCTCCATTCCTAGAGTTTCAGCTGCTCTTTTACATTCTTCGAATACGGCTTGGAATTCCAAATTAATTTTCTCTTTTATTTTCTAATGTGTGTCGGCAGTGTCTTTTATAACGCTGTGAGCTTCCAGTATACCCAGTCCTTTCTTTTGCAGCAAACGACTCAAAGGAAAAGTCAATATTAAAAAATTTCTTAAACAAAATATTGCAATTAAAAATTCGCTGCTTGTTATTGTAGAGAAAAGGATCTTTGCTTCGGATGCAGTGTTAGTTTCTCTCCACGTACTAGTCAGTGAGTGCATCGCAAATTTTGATAATTTCTGTTCGAAATTGTATCAGATTGTCATGGCGCTCAACCCATCTTGTTTCACGCATGCTTTTCATTTGTACATGGAGCACGCGCTTTAAGATTATGTTTCTTTTTGATGACTGCGTAAAATATGCAGAGGTCTCAATTATTTCCACGGCATTCCTCGCATCTTGTACAGAGGAGGACTTTGAAATTGAAAGATTTCATGCGTGACTGAGAAAAGGGCATTTAATTGAATTTTCAGAATTTTTTATATTTCTGTAACTGCACCTTTTACCTCCGATGACATGACGCTGCATCCATCTGTCGAAATTCCAATACAATTTTTAGGATCCAATCCATGTTTTGTAAGCATATTCATCACAATTTTTCCACTATTTTGACCTGTACCTGTTGGTTTTGACCAATAACCCGATTTGGCAATTATTCGCCGTTTCCCAGGCATGTCTTTTTTATTGTGGATAATGACACTAGGCGTACGTTGTGTGTGTGTATATGGACTGACTTCACAGCTTCCTGTGTATTAACTACCTTTTTCTCAGGTTCCGTTTGATTTTCAATACGTAGGATAACTAAATTTAAATTATCAATGATCTCCTGGAGTTCCTGAGACTCCAACAAAAACGTATCAAATTCTTCATCCTTACACAATTCAAAAATTTTATCAAAAAGGTCATTAAACTTTTTCTCCAAATCCACAATTTTTGACTTGAATAGAACTACTTTTGATTTATCTTCCCCAAATGTTTCACACTCCACATTTTCCCTTAGCTTTGTAAGCGATGCCTTGAGCACTCGCTTATTAGTTTTCAATTTATCCATAAATACAACTGAAAACCCACAAGTTCAAACAAAAAATCAAAACAGGGAACAGAAACAAGAGGACAGAAATAACATAAATTTCCACAAAATTATTAAATTAATTATACCAATTAAAATTAATGTACCAATTTATTTAAAAAATACGAACCCTGTTCACTCCGAACACTTCTTCACTTATTTCGAAGAAAATGCTGGGTCGCCAATCATGACCACAGCACAACGAAAATAGAAACACACTGTATTAGCCGAAATTCGTGGAATTTCACTTTAAAAAAATAAGCACGCACAACGCTGGTAAATTACCAAGTCTCCGGGTCGACTTACCAAAAACAAATGAACATTTTAGCTTATCTAACAAAACCGTCGACAATGCAGCGACCAGGAATTATTACTTTCACACACACACAAAATTAAACGTTACTACTTTTCTGGACTGTACAATTTAATTATGAACAACTAATGAAGATGCAGCACAAAGACAATTATTACTCACAAAAACTACGCGTAGATCATTCGCTCGTGGAGCGAACCACAAAGACAACCTTCCTGTTCAACTGTGATAAACACACTGACTGACTTTCGCCCCCACCTTTGCCGTCGGAGTAACTTCCGATCACGTGAACGACCGAACAAAGTTCAAACCGATTCTTCAAGTTGTATGTAAGGTTTCTTGAATTACCCTTCATACCAGTTTGTAATTAATAAGCTATTTGTCTCAACATTATATCAGTCTGTTTTTTTTTCCAGTCATCTTTTATGGGGATGTTTCCTCTGCTTTTGACGTCATGTTAAAATCCAGGTATGAATGTCGGTTGTTCATCTTTGACCAGTTCTTGAAATATGCTCAACAAATTGCCATTTACTCTTTCTTACTTTAACAACTATGGCACTCTCTCTCTCTCTCTCTCAACATTTACTCGCCTTCTCATTTGTATGTACATACATATTTCTTTTTCGGCCTCTTATAGTTATTCCAAACATGCTTGTCTAAAGAGGCGGCCTTAGATGAGGTGAGTTAGGCGACCGTCTAGGGCAATATTTCTCAAAGTGTGGTCCGTGGTGGCCTACTAAGTGGTCTGCAGGGTCTTCAGGAAGCTTTGGAAGAAAAATTAATCAAATGTCTTTGTTATGCCTTTAAATAAAAGTTAAAGCCCTTAAACCAAATTAAATTAATTAAGATTCAATATTATTAGATATTTCGTTTTTCCAATGTATTTAAATATATAATAGCAGCTAGCTTGAAAGTCTTGTACGCGCGCTCAATATGTAATAACAATGGCATTCAACTTACGACGTATATGGTCCATATGGATCTATAAATGATTTCATTGGCTCCCGTAACATCTCTTCCCATTGGTTAAAATTCCAATAGTCCCATTGGATAAAGTTTCGGATGTATCAAAACTATAAATGAGAAACATACAGCAAACTCAAGGAGAATGCCTTTGAATCTTGTCTGGAACCGACTGTAAGCGCGGCCGGGCATAGCTCGAAATGACCTCTTACATGTTAAAATGAATTATCTATAATATCTTTTAATTTACGTGAATAAATTGTTGGTGTTTAAAAAGTGCATATTCTTCTCAACTTAACAATGGATACCACGAATCTTATCAACATGTAGTTATTTACGATGCTGTACATCCAACAAAAATGTAAGTACTTTACATTTAATTTCCGCTCAAGGAACTGTTTAAGTGGGAATGAAAAAACCCACATACCTTTAAAAGGAAGATAGGACAGTCTTATTTAATATCAAAGTTTTAAAATGCACCTGTTCGCAAGGAAGAAAAATTCGATGTGGACAATAAAATTTCAAAAATTTACTGTCTCACGGTGTCTACATAATTTAAGAAATCAATATTGGATTGTAAAAGCCTGGTACGGGATACTTTTGATGTTCAAATAATCGTGCATAAACTACAGTATGTAGTATGTAACTGAGAGTGGTCAGTGGGGGCTGTTATTATTAACCACAGATATCAACTTTAGAGTGTTAGACATTATACTTTTCTTTTTTTTTTTACCCTGCGGTGGCGCAGTGTGGTAACGCGTTCTCCTATTGCGCGGCTAATCCGGGTTCGACTCCCAGCAGTGCAAAAAGAACGCTTACTCAGAGATCTCATAAAGATCGCACTGCTCACTGTAGTCCGGGGTTTGGTTCCCTAGGCCTTAAGAGGTTCGGATTCCTCGGAAAACAGTAGGTCCCGGCGCAGCATGACCACTGTAGTCTTTGAGCCGTAAAACCAAAAAACAAACATTATACTTTTAAGCAGATTCTTTCTCTGCCCGGATATCAACTATGAGGGCGAATTAGAAAGTCTTTGCCCCTATTTTTTATTAGCCAAAATAAGGTACATACAGGTAATTACAAATATACATACTATTCTACGTATCTTACACTATTTTTCCACATAGTCCCCACATCGGTACAGACATTTGTCCCATGGCAGCACTAAATTTGAGATGCCCCTGTGGTAGAATTCGTCCGGCTGACTGTGGAACCACCGTCGGACTGCTGTCTTGGCTTCATCGTTGCACGTGAATCGCTGTCCTGCCAGGAACTTCTTCAACGGACCGAAAATGTGGAAATCACTGGGGGCGAGGTCCGGACTGTATGCAATCAGAACCGCCGACAAGCTCCGGTCATTTCACTGGGAGAGTCTGGACCACCCACCATACAGTCCGGACCTCGCCCCTAGTGATTTCCACGTTTTCGGTCCGCTGAAGAAGTTCCTGGCAGGACAGCGATTCACGTGCAACGATGAAGCCAAGACAGCAGGACGAATTCTACCACAGGGGCATCTTAAATTTAGTGCTGCGATGGGACAAATGTCTGAACCAGTGTGGGGACTATGTGGAAAAATAGTGTAAGGTACGTAGAATAGTACGTATATTTGTAATTACCTGTATGTACCTTATTTTGGCTAATAAAAAATAGGGGCAAAGACTTTCTGATTCGCCCTCGTACCATTCGCGTCAGCAACTAAAGTGCGAGTTCGACACGAATATCTGCATCACCATACCTTATTTCCTGTAGCATTTGCATCTTGTAATAATACAGCAAAACACCCGAAGCACCGTTAACCTTACAGTAGAATACGGTATATCTATCTCACGAGCCGCAGCTGTCACTAAAAACTTTCACGTTTAAAAATAAAAATATACAGATTATAATAAGAACTTGTACAATATATAATAATAAGATTATCTCGGAATGATCCAATTTACTATTTATTATTGAATTTGGCTAGAAAGGGAGGGAGAAAGGTATAGTGAATATGTTCCTTTCTGTAATTTCGTAATTTCATCTGTTAGTAGATGAACTTGAAAAGACGAAAAGAAACGTGTTATTAGAACCAGCGAATTAAAATTTTAATGAGGAAACTTGAACAGAATTACGTAATGAGAGATAAAGTAGTATTGGATTTCCAATCACTGGCAGTTGTGTGGTAAGACGATTATGAAAGTTGCCCCTTGCCCGACTCACAGTCGAATCGTCTGTTTTCAAAAGCTGATATATCCATATTATTAAACTCTCTACTACCTGTAAAAAAAATAATTATGGGTTTCGCACGTTAATATTAAATTAAAATAAATATGAAATTGTAAATAATGTACTTTTGTGTATATAATTACGTAACTTTGTTTTAATTTAGTGAAGTGGCATCCATATGTAAAGAGGGGCTTTGACACCAACGAAAATGCTCGTTATATACGGCACTCGCTAAATTCGTTTCGGAATTATAAAATTTAACTTCGCGAAAATATAGCCTGTATAGGTGACACATATGCATGCAGTATGTATGTAATAATATTCAGCATTGAATTTGCTTAAAAACTTTAATGAACAACATATTATATTACTCAGTGGCGGATTTTGGAAATTGTCACTCCCATGCATAGACTCTACGGTCGTGCCTTTCCCCCCCCTTGAAAAGGAAAGAAGAAATATTAAGAAAGAAAAAAATATCGTGGCTTTAACTTTTCATATATGAATGTTTTTCACTTAATTACTCAAACGAATACGTTCATTAATAATTTCAAATAATAATTAATTTTTGGGTTCTCAGCATGTGTCGTGTGTGTTTGTTTAGAAATCCATCACTGATATAGCCACTAGAATTTAAGAGTGAGAAATAATGATGCGTGAAAGAATGAGCACTGAGAGAAGCACTGGCGTACGCAGGGGGTGTTGATGGGGGTTGTAACCCCCGATTTCAATAAAATTTTGCATATTTAACATAGGAATATATGTGTTATAGCTCTGTATATGTGATGTTTTCGATTTGATTAAAAATTACTGTTAATAACATAGTAACAAATTGCAATAATTGGAATAATAAGAATAACCAATGTAATAACAGAAAACGCGTAATTTAATTATCTCCATGAAGAATAAAATCTTGTTACAATATATTTTCCAAAAATAAGAAATTAAAGTGTATTTTTTCCTGAAATGAATGGAGGCCCATCGAAAATGCCTTCCGTTATTACTGCTAAAATTTAAATGATTTAATTATCAACATTAGTTGGGGCTCACGCTATTTAAATATACTAGGACAGCATGACAATTTTTAATTAACCACCAGTGTATATTTTAATTCCGCATGTGTCATTAAACACGACTGATAGAAGTTTTAACGTACTTCTTCGATTTTAATGTTTACCGTCTTTCTGTTTCTAAATTAAAATTTTTGAAGTGCTTTTCAATTAACGGTAAGGTTTTGTAAATCCTTAAATCATCGACACAACCCACTAATGAACGAATAAACGACTCCCGCGAGAGCTAAAATATCATTCAATCGAACATAAAAATTTATGAGGCATACTACTTGAACGCAGGGAGACGGTATGTCTCGTTGCTTATCATTTTTTTAAACTTTCCATCCTCTTTTCACACGTGTTTTTTCATTTTGTGGAATATCATCGGCCGGATTTAGAACTATTTGGATCGTTGAAGAGCTACTATGTAAATTATTTACACATTTATTTTTATTATTTACTATTATTGAATATTTGTTTCTAGAAAAATAAGAGAACAATTGAACGAATTAAATGATGAGAGTTCATGCAAACATCTTTTATTTATTTGGCGTGGGAAGAACCTTCAGATGGAGCTTCTGTTTGAAATTGGGAAATTCTTACCATTTAGCATGGTCTTAATTGCACGAAACATTTAAAAGAATTGAAAAATAGAAGCAATTTACTTATTTTGTATCTTGTAAAAATATTTATTGAAAAATAGTGCTCAAAATAAAGAAGGGGGAAAAAAGAAGTTCTCATGAGAGAAAAACTATTTGCATATTTCAGCACAAATAACTTTTTTTAATTTAGTAGAATTTGCTTTGAAATTACTGGACACATCAGCGTTTGTAAAGCAACTGATTTTCCGATATGTCTACAGACATGACATTTCTGTTTTAGTGTACACGGATAAGTTATTTTTATTAAGAAGATGGCCCGGTTTGAACCACAAATTTTGGAATTACCATAACAACATTATTATAAGGAGGTGGGGGGGGTCTAAAAAGTTTTAAATCATTTCACTGAGGCGTTGACGAATTTTGTGAAGTCAATACATCCCTGTTATAACAAGTCAAGTACCACATCTTGACAAAGTTCTGCAAAAAATTACTAAGATAATCCTTGTTAAGTTTAATATTAGAACTGGACGAGCGAAATTAGACTCATTCAAAAGTTTTTGCTATTACACATTCTGCTTTTTTATTATTACATATTTTGCTTTTCTGGTATTGCATATTTTGTTTTTCTGGTATTGCATATTTTGCTTTTTTCTTTTGGTAGTACATATTCTGCCTTCTTTTTATAGTGAATGGTTTCAGTAATTATACGTTCTGCTGTCATTTCGTGGCAGAAAATTTCATTTATCAGAGCAAAAATAATTTTTTTAAGGAAAATAAAATAAAGTGAAATAAAGTAAACGCCTAAATGTTTTTTAAAAAAACAATAAACGAACTGGTTTTTTTTTCAACGGGACAAAACTTTTATTAGATCCTGTGCCGGCTTAAATCTTTTATGGGCCCTACGTTGAAGGAATCGAATAGACCTCAAAAAATGTGGCCCTCACGTTACATTCGATTGACAAATATATGTACAAAATAACTTAAGACTTACAAACAAAAAATTCAAAACAAAATTCTACGGTAATTCATTTTGAAAATAAATAAATAAATAAATAAATAAAACCAAAAATAATTTCCACGGGGGAGCCGAGCCCGCCCTGGCCCCAGTCTGGCTACGGCCCTGTTGGAAGTTCATTATCTTCAATATGCAGAGTTATTAGTAATGACACTTTTTTGGGACATTTGTAAATAAACAAGGTTATCAATCAATCAATCAAATTGTGCAAAGGAGGGGATTGGGAAGGGTGGCTGCCGAAGGCGGTGCTGTAATCCCAGAGAGGACGCTCAAATAACGTAACCAAAGTAACGTAACGTAAAGCGGCTGGGGGGAAGAGGGAATTCGACAGTCGACCATGCACAGCACACAGAGATGTACGTTCTCATATGGGTCGTCATTTAACGTACACCGAAAAGAGCCGCCAGACGAGCCGCCGGTCCGGAAACACACCACAGGGCCAGCCAACCCCAGAAAGGAAGGTGTGGAGCGACACTGCGGAGACGGGAGGATCCAAGAGGTCGTATAGACCAGGTGGACAGGCGAGGCCCAAACGGCGGCGGGCGAGAAGGAGCTCCTCCCTGAGGTAGTGGTAGGCCGGGCACCGCAAAAGAATGTGTTCCAGTGTTTCGTCAGCACCTTCCTGACACTGGAGACACACAGGCGACGGGAGTTGCCTAATGCGGTGGAGGTACTTGTTGGTGAATGCACAGCCAATTCTGAAGTGATGAAGTCTAGTCTGTGCCCCCTTGGGAAACTATCAGGTAGAAAGTACGGTGACTCTCGCACTTAGAAAGATGATCGAAATGCCCCGTAATGTCTCTTTTCAGGAGGTTCACCATGTCTTGTTGAAAGGTGTCCTCAAGTCTCCTGATGCGGCAGGTGAGAAGGGGGGGGGGTTGTGAGGGGCTGACCTGTTACTGCAGGAACCGTTTACGTCCTCTAGGGCTCGACGCGCCCAAGTGTCCGCAATTTCGTTACCGCGAAAGCTAGTATGGCCAGGAATCCAGCAATAGGTTATAGACCTCCCTTCATCCGCACATCTAGCCGCCGCGACCACAATGTCCTGGACAATGGGGCAGACCGGTCAGCCTGGAGGCTGAGCAAAGCAGCCTGAGAGTCACAGTAGACCGTGAAGGACCCAGTTGGTAGCTTCCCACAGACTAACAAGCTCCGCCTCCGTGGAGGAGAAACATAGTGGTTAGTGGAAGCATATGGCCAGGCCTATTTGAGGGATCGCAAGCGAGGTACCACCCTTCCTGGAGTCCACACAGTGGGAACCATCTGTAAAAGTTTGTAAGGAAGGCAAGGTCAGGTTGACAATGGCGTCGCGGGCCAGGCCCCGTAGGACTCCGGTATCCACAGATTCCTTGCTCGGCACTCCAAGGAGTGAGGGGGTGCACTGTCGGAAGAGCAAGAAGCCATGGAACAATCACAGGACCCCACTGGGTCTGTGGCGCGAAGTGGAGCAGGATGGAGTTCCTGTATTGGCTGGCCATTACTGAACCATCAGCCCTGCTTTTCAGACGTTGGTAGATGCGGTGATCTGATGCCAGGAATAACGTTTTAGAGAGGACCCTGTCCAGGTGGCTCTCCATAAGCTTTATGATGGGAGGACTAGAGGCTTCCGTCCGCATGGCTGCCGGGTTGGCGAGCTGCGGGGTCCCAGCTTTAGGGCGCAATAAACAGGGTTAATATAACTTTTAATTAACATCAGGCCACTGATAAGCCCCAAAATCGCGAGGTCCTAGGTCCGGGCCTATGACCCCGCGATTTTACCTGATATAAACTCGATTGAATTATAGATGTAGATCGGGGCCATGGAGAATGATATTCCCGATGGCCCCGTGTGAATCCAACACTGGTTAGATCGCTATAGTTACTATGGTTGCCAAATGTGACGCAAAAACAACAGGTCGAAAGTATTTGAGAACAGGTTTGAGAGAAAAAAAAAAAAAGGGTCACGAATAACACGTTGGGAAATCAGAAGCAGTTATTTACGACATGTTTCAAATTGCTTTTTCCACCAACAGCTTTCCACCAATTGTTTTTTTCAACGCTTCTAGCGAGCTGTTCTTTCAAACAGGCGTTCGTTTTTTCAACGTTACTCGCGAGCTGTTCTTTTTAAAAATTGCTTTTTTCAAGCATTTTTGCCCAAACTTGATTTTTAACCAGAGCGAGAAAATTTATTTTCATGAAAATCTGTTTCTCTTCGTCATACAGCCGACCTAATATCATATCATTTTATTGTTTTTTATTTATTATCGTTTTGTTATCACATTTTGTGGAGTGAATGGTATTTTGTTTTGATATTACACTTATGTCTTTCTAAACAACTTTAAAGCTTAGAAAATAAATTAATCTTTTTTCCATCTTCAACAAATACTGAAATATTTCCATTAATCCATTCACTTCATTGAATATTTCCTGAGATAAGAGGGTAAGGGCTTTTTCTGTGAATGTTCTTATGATCACTTTCACCGAAATTCGACAGTTTGATTGACCATAAAAAAAAGAAGCATTCTAAAACTTAAATTTCACTTTGAATTAAGTTTTTTATAATGAAAAAAGAAATTACGGAATCGTCTATTTCTTTGAAAGTCAGAAGGTAAACAGGAAGTGAAATTCGGCCTCCCCCTCCTTGCTAACCGAAGCATGGTCGCTTCTAAAGGGAGAATGGTTTCTTATAGTCATTCAAAGGAGATAACTTTAAAATTAAGCTGGAGGGGGTAAACCATTTACATAAAAGGTAGTTGCTTAATGGCGGTGGCCGTTTAGAGAGGATTTACTGTACTAATAAAAATATAAGTGATTCAAAATAGGTCAAGTAATATTACAATTGTTTTGATATTTCATGGGGATTTCTAATTTATCAGTTTATTCAATCTGTTTTTTTTTAAACAGTTTTAAAAACAGACGATTTTTTTTACAACGAACAGTTCGTTGGCGTTTTCCGAAAATAGCAAAAATGCCCATCCCCAGTATTTTACGACTTTATCAGCGTTACTAAAGTAATTACATGCTCTGGAATTACAGCTCCGCCTTCTACGGCCACCCTTCTCAACTCATCGCTTTGACTAAATCGACCTACTAAAATAATTATTTATTGGTGGGTCCATCCTTTTAAAAGCAAGAAATAAATAAATAACACGAAATTTTAATACGAAATCGCTTGTTGACGCGTACCACAAGCCCGCAGGAACGTTATGACATATAGTTCGTTTAAGAAAAGTTGACCAATGGTACCGTTAGAATTCACGGGAGCTGATGTCACAAACGGCCTAGCCGATTACAGCAGAGGGGAGGACGTCATTTCAGAACTGGTTGTTGGCGCAGACAAACGTTCGCTAAAAACCAGTTTTTAAATGACGTCCTCCTGTCTGCTGTAACCGGCTAGGCCGTTTGTGATGTCAGCTCCCGATAATTCTAACGCTACCATCGGACAACTTTTCGTGAACAAACTATACTCGCCTTGGAAATACTGCATAAATACAAAATACTTTTAATAATGTTTAATAGAATCAATTATAACAAATACTCAGAATTAATTCCTCTTCGTATCCCTACCCACCGATACCAAACCTCAAATAGTACTAAATTATTACCATTACCTTCTCACGTTAGTCTCGTGCGTGGGCTATTCTGGCCCATTATTATGGAAATCTATACCAGGTGACTTAATTAAAAATAATACACTCAACATATTTAAAACACACATACCAGCATATTTAATTCAACCAGGCCGAATTGGGTGACGTACCCTTATAACTTTTGTGTCGTATTGGGAATGTTGGATATGTACCTCATGATACTATATGTGTGAGTCATAGCATTTTATTGTTGATTTTGTTTAACTATTGATAATAAATTAATCTTGTTTTGTCTATTTCATTGCTGATGCGAGCTCTATCAACTCCAATGGTTTTTCTCACGGATCTTTGTAGAAATCCGACAACCGAAATCTTGACAAGACAGAATCCTGACAGCTGAAATCCCGACAAGCTAGAATCCCGACAAGCTAAAATCCCGACGAGCTAGAATCCCGACTACCCGAAATCCCAACAAATCAATAATTCTGAATTATTCTTAATAATATTAATTAAATATTTTAATTAAAGGGGGCTATTAATGACTTGATTTCTGGAATTGATTAATGCATTAGACCTTTATCTTGTACTTTTTGAATGTTAAATTTTCATTTAACTTTCGCCCTCCCCGCTAAATCAGCCCCTGCATTTTATCCTTTCGGCCTATAACCTATAAAAACCTTAATTCAGCTCGAACACGGAATGGGGGGTGATCACGTGGGTTATGACCCCCAAAAATATTTTGTTTTAGCTGTAAAAAAATCCAGCTTTCATGATAAATGAAGGGTGTTATTCCAAGACCATGGCAAATTCTGGCCTTGACACCCTCCCCCCCCACCACTCAAATAAAAGTCTGTGTTCGCTCATGATTTTCATCCGGCATTGACTCGCGCCCTCCGAAAATCCAAGGTATACGCCCTTTGGATTGACGCAGTCCGTCCCCGGTAATTAATTAAAATATTTTATTAGTATTATTAAGACTAATTCAGAATTATTGGTTTGTATGGATTCTGACCCTGTCGGGATTTTGGATTGTCGGGATTCCGGCTGTCGGGGTTCTGGCTTGTCGGGATTCCGGCTGTCGGGGTTCTGGCTTGTCGGGATTTCGGCTGTCAGGATTACGTCCGGATCCCTTTTCTCGCATCGTCCAGACAGTGTGGGGACGGGGGGAAATGAATTATAAATACACGGTTATAAGTATTGAAGGAATGCAGCAATTCCATTCAGTTAAAATAATATTTAATAAAACAGTAAATGATTAGAATAATTCGCCAAAAGATAATTAAATTATAGCGCAACGTTGAACGAATTTTGTACGCTTTTTTGGCGGAGATTTCCTAGTACGTGTGCACACGTCTAAGGTAAATTGAAGACTGATTTGATTTTATAATTCGGAAAATAATTACACATACTGTTGCCAAATATAAAAAATGAAGTTATAATTATACAATAGTTTTGATTCCAGACACGGAAAGTAAAATTACGTACATGTAGAAAACATCATGCAAAGGGAAACATTTTTGACCTTGTATGTATATAATCGGCCTGCAAAAGGGTTGCTGGTATCTAACTGGAAGGAGACCCACACGCTGAACGTATGTGACGATGTGTGGAACCGGCCAGGCCAGTAACCTAGTGTCCTACCCCGCCTTCAAGTGGTGCAGGCTGAGCTTTCTATTTATGTGGCAAATTAATATTTGCTACACGGATAGAAAGGCGGAAGGGGAGGGCTAATTCACCAACCCGTTTAGCCAGCGGTCAGTGTGGCATGAAAGCAGGGGGTGCTAAGAATCACTGGAATGGCCCAGGCTGCCGTTTGTTATTGACCTTGGCAACGTATAATGGACGATCCCTTGCTTCTGAAGCAAAACTTCAGGAATTGGAAGAAGAACTTGACAAGATCAAATGGGACATTGTAGGACTCAGTGAAGTTAGAAGAAAAGGTGAAGAGTTGGTGGAACTTAAAAGTGGACATTTGTTTTATTATAGAGGAACGGAAACTGGAAGAACAAGTGGTGTTGGCTTCTTAATCAACAAAAGAATTAAAGACTGTCTTCTGGAAGTTGAAAGTACATCAGATCGAGCAGCGAGGCTCGTTGTTCAACTAACCCAGCGATACCAACTTCAGATAGTACAGGTATATGCACCAACATCAAGCCATACCGACGAAGAGGTTGAAGAATTTTATGAAGAAATCAAAGAGTTACACACCAAAGGGAAACAACATATCAAGCTCATCATGGGGGATTTCAATGCAAGAATTGGACAACAGGAACAAGGAGAGACATCGGTTGGTAAATACGGATATGGGGAAAGGAATGAACGTGGCGATCAACTCATCGAATTTGCAGAAGCTGAAAACCTTAGCATCATGAATTCATTTTTTAAGAAGAAACCGCAAAGAAAATGGACATGGAAACACCCAAATGGGGGAACTAGTGAAATTGACTATATCCTGGCAAACAAGAAATCAATTATTGAAGATTGCAGCGTACTGAACAGATTTAATACTGGAAGTGATCATCGAATGGTGAGATGTAAAATGCACTTAAATACTAAATTAGAACGACAGAAGCTCATTAGGAAACAAGTAAGTAAGAGGGTGGATTTAAAGAAATTAAAAGAAAATACCGAGGCATTCAAGTTGGAATTAAAAAATCGCTTTTCTGCACTGGAAGGACTTATTGAAGAAATTGATATCTCAGAAGCAAATGAAAACATTGTTAAGACAATAGTTGAAACTGCTGGGGAAATTGGTGGTGTAACCTGTAAAAAGCACAATAGCAAATTATCTGAGAAGACGAAACAGCTCATGAAAAGGCGAAGAGATATGAAGGTGGACAATCAAAATACCAGTTCCAGGATCGAGTATGTAGAACTTTGCAAAACTTTGCGCAAAAACATGAAAGAAGACATAAGAAAATTCAATTGTGAGCTAGTAAGGAAAGCCATTGAAAATAACAAGAGCCTTAGGGTTGTTAAAGGAAGTTTATCTGTTGGGAAGAAACACATCATTGCATTAAAAGGAGAGGATGGCACCGTAACAAGAAATAGGGAAGAAATACTTAGAAGAGTTGAAGAATTCTACAAAAATCTATACGAAAGTAACAGTGGATTAAACGAAGACTCTGAGATAGTCGAAGGAACAGCTCCTAAAATCTTAAAAGAAGAAGTTTCATTTGCAATAAAAAGTATGAAGAAAGGAAGAGCCCCTGGTGATGATGGTATTACATTAGATATCCTAAAAGAAGCTGGAGAATATGTAGAAGACATACTTGCAAAATTCTTTACCAAATGTCTTAACAGCGGTAACATACCAAACCAATGGGATTCTGCAACAGTAATTCTTTTGCATAAAAAAGGTGATAAAGAGGATTTGAAAAATTACCGACCAATTAGCTTGTTACCTGCTATTTATAAAATCTTCACAAAAGTGCTAACACATCGCCTGCAGAAAAAATTAGATGCAGCTCAACCAAGAGAACAAGCTGGATTTCGAAGTGGATTCAGTACAGTGGACCATATTCAAGTATTAAGAGAATTAATTGAAAGAACACATGAATATGAACTTCCATTGTGTGTTGCATTTATTGACTATGAGAAGGCCTTTGACTCTATTAAAACATCAGCAGTCATCAACTCTTTAAGATCAACAGACATTGAGGATGTGTACATTGACATGGTGAAACGTGTGTATAAAAATGCAAGTGCAAAATTTCGGTTACATAAAGATACCAAAACTATCAAAATTGGTAAAGGTGTGAGGCAGGGAGATACCATTTCTCCAAAACTTTTTACTTCAGCTTTACAGATGATTTTTCAGCTGATAAATTGGAATAACAAGGGAATAAAAATAAATGGTGAATATTTAAATCATCTGCGGTTTGCTGATGACATTGTTATTTTTTCAACGAACCCATCAGAACTCCAAGACATGGTACAGGAGCTCTCAACTAGAAGTAAAGAAGTTGGACTCAAGATGAACCTACAAAAAACTAAGATCATGTTCAATAATTTTGTAGAGGAAACAAAAATACAAGTTGACAACATTGAGCTAGAAATTGCTGATTCATATATTTACCTTGGCCAGCTGATTTCAATGGATGGCAACATTATGAAAGAACTCAACAGACGTATTAAACTTGGCTGGAGTGCATTTGGAAGAAACAGTTTTATCCTGAAGGGGAAATTGCCTTTGTGTCTAAAAAGAAAGGTCTTCAACCAGTGTGTATTGCCAGTCCTCTCTTATGGATCAGAGACATGGAGTCTAACAGTTGGAGCAATACGAAAGTTACAGACAACGCAAAGGAGCATGGAGAGGTGCATGCTTGGAATAACTAGGAGAGATCGAAAAAGAAACACTTGGGTGAGAGAGCAAACTAGAGTAGAGGACATCATTGTTAAAGTAAAAGGGCTGAAATGGCGATGGGCTGGGCATATTGCAAGAAGAACTGATCAACGATGGACAACAGAAATTCTGAACTGGATTCCAAGAGACCACCGAAGACCTAGAAAACGTCCTCAAACTAGATGGGTGGATGAAATAAGAAAACAGGTTGGGGTGACGTGGAAACGAATGGCCCAGGATAGACTTGTGTGGAAAGCATTTGGAGAGACCTTCATCCAGCAGTGGATAGATAATGGTTGAATATGATGATGTATATTTGTAGTAATGAAGTAGTTTTCTAAATTTTAATGTTTGCTCAATATTTCTTCTATCTACTATTGTCCAATTTTCCGATTATCCGCGGATTCGATTTTCTGCGGTAGTCGATCCGCCCATTACGGCGGATAGGCGAGAGTTTACTGTATATTTTTTATTATCAAAGGCTTAGTGGACTTGCTAGGTAAGTTATATGTATTTGTCACAATTTTGACGCATTTGTTTTTGACACATTATTTAGACTTAAATTCGTCATCTGCAATATATCCTTAATTAGGACATTTTAAATAAATTCAACAACGTTACGAAATGTAGACGAAAAATAATTTTTCTTGTTTTCGCCCATTCTTTCCATTTTAGACTCTTTTGTAAACTAAAAAATTCATTCTCTGTCTCATCAATTTTGCAAATGAATAATATCGATTTTTCCTCCTTACCTTTTTCAATTGTAAACAATTTTGGAGTTGATGTTTGCTCCGGTGATTTCGGAAAGGTCTTGGTGTTATTTTCTTTTCACTTTTTAATCTGTTGAAAATCTATTTTTGGCTACTTCTAGTCATTGCTTTTATCGAGAAATGACGTCAATACAGCTGTTTTTCCCGTAAAATCTCCTTTTTTATAATGATATTAAAGCGCCGATTTAAAGGTTTCTGAAAAGGTTTCACAGCGTTTCATTTCTACTTATAGAAAGTATGGTTGAACACGGTTATTACGACATTCAAGAGACTGCTGAAATTTGGACGCTATAATCGATAAGTAATTACAGGGTTTTCCGAAAACACCGGATTAAAAGTATATAGATGTGATCCTTGTGCAAAATGGACCATAATGGACCTATACATGGGTGTCGGAAATGAATATCCATAGCATTATTCATACTTTTAGTTCGCAGAGGCGAGATCTATAATGACCAATGGTGCTTACAAACCAAAAGTAGCCTACCTCGAAATCTCAACTCCGGCTAAATAATAACCGGTTGCTAAATAATAACCTCTAACTGGTTTCTATGTACGGTGGCATTTTTTTTTGTGGCTGCCGAAATTGGCGACTTGATCCAATAATTGGCGCAATTTCATAAAAATTTTAGGGCTCCTACGTAGGGCTGACAACTTTCCTCAGTGGTGCACTACGAACATAGGAGGCCTCAAGATCCGTGGGAGCCCTCTTGGTTCTAAACAAGAAGTTTAGTTTGAAAAATAAATATCTCGAGACTCGCAACACCGATTAAAGAAGTTTACCTAAGGAATGTTTCAATTTTTGCCTACGAAGGGCAGGGCAGGCGATAGGGGGAAGGGTGAATTGCACAGGGGCCCGTGCGGCCAAGGGCGCCCAGTACTAAAAGGAACAAACCCTCCGCCCAGCATGCGTTAACAAGATCCGTATACGGACGCCTTACCAACTGCGCTACTGGGATGCCGCCCCCACCACCTCCCCGTGCAGTTTAAAATTGCTTTGCGTACTTTCATATAAATCGCAACCCTCCCCACCTCTGGGATTCGTAATGGATCCGTCAGTGTTTTCCACTTGACAATCCTAAACTTTTATGCTCCGAAGATTCTTTTATTTTCTCTCATGTTTTACCATTCAAGAATTCAGAAGTCTGTCCTGCAGGTAAATAATAAATAGCCTGATAATAAAAGTTAGTATCGAAAAATTACCCTTGATCCAGTAGCGTACGCAGAAAATTCCTAAAAGAGGTTGGTTCGAATGAGAGAGTTTACCTTTGCATCATAATTTGGGTCCCGTAGACCTATCGTTAATATTGTCCCAAATGCAGGGGTTATGGCCCACATAAACCTCCCCTTCGTATAACTGTCTTGGTAAATTCTGGATTATGACTATGGACGCTGGCATAGGAGCCAGGGGCGCAATGCGTGGATTCTCATTTACTACGGAAAAAATTTAATAGGGAGGTTTCAAGTTTTACGTAAGCATCTTTTGGGGCGTTGCTGTTGTGCTTATTTTCCTATGTGAGCAGATGTTGATTTTTTGTTACCAGTGGGGGGGGGGGGTATAAAATGGCCAAAATATTGCTTACGTAATACTTGAACACTTCCATACTGAAAAAGTCAATGGTTTGATTCTTAAATAGCTTGCCAAAAATTCGCCATTCCCGCCAAAAATTGGCGACGGCGAAATTAAATTTAAGAGAAGAGGCCAAACTTACAAATACAATTTTCATTGGCTCGCAATTGTTTACCCCCACATTCCAGATGTATGCAGCTAATAAGATACCGGTTTCTTGATAATACGGCCCAGATGCGGTCTATTGGACAATTACGTCCTTCATGGAAGCAACTTTTCTTTTTCATCCAATCATGATTTTTTATTTGTCATAACTCCATGGATATTCATTTCCAACCCCCCACGTAAGGACCATTATGGTCCGTTTTGCACAAGAATCACGGCTATATACTTTTGATCCGGTGTTTTCCGAACACCCTGTATGTGCAAATAATTCGCGAGGGGACTTCAGAATTTTGACGTAGCTGCCGAGTTGTCTTTAATTCGCGAGGGGACTTCAGAATATTGACGTAGCAGCAGAGTTGTCTCTATTACTTAAGTTGTTATAACAGAATTCAAGTTATTTGTTAAATATTTATGAATAGTTCATTTACATTACCAGTTTTGGCGCAGTATAGCCCAGATGCTCTTGCGCCATAAAAAAGCCAAACAATCAATCAATTTACACATCTTATTTTTCATATAGAAGATTACTAATACAGGCAGGGGCGGACTGGGTCTCCGGCCTCCTGGGCCGTTGAGCCCTCAGGGGCCAGTGTCTGCCAAAATATTTGCTCTATGGGGGGGTGTGAAATTTACCTTCAAGGTTTTAATTTTTCTTATAAAATGTACTTACCAGAAAAGAAACGAAATAAAATATTCAGCAGCAAGGAAATAATTTGTCCATATTTACACAAAAACTCTCTTTTCTTTTATTCAGAGGAAAACAAAATTCAAGCATTTTTTCTCAGACATTTAGTCTATTCACAGACAGTTGATAATTTTTGAGGTGGCAGGATTTTACTTCATAAGGTAACTTTCTCCCTCTTGGTATCTTTATGCGTATTTTTCTTTGAAAAATTGATCCATATAAAAGATTATTCCAATTTACATATGCAGAAAATGTATAGAAAAATAATTTCCGTAATTAAAAATTTTTTCTTTCTTGCAATTTGAATATTTAGGGAGTATATAATCTTTGAATTTTAGGGGTGTCAAAAAATGTGGGGGTGCCAAGAAATTTGGGGGTCTTAGGGGGTTTAGCGGACTCCCTGTCATGGGCGATAGACCTCGCGCCTCCGAATGGGCAAGGACTTGCTCCTTCCAAAAATTCAAGGTATGCGCCCTTTGAGAGGATCAAATCCGCCTCTTAATACAGGTGTTCTAAATCGTTGAATGATTCTTCCCATCTGTCTACTCATTCGATCATTGTTTCATATGGCACCCTCTAATTTCTAAACGTGAGAGTCCAGGCATTATGTTTAATTTTTAGTAAAATTATACACTCTTGATTGAAATCAATTAAAATTATTACTGTTATTATTTTTTATAAGTACTGACTTATATTTGTGCTTGATAATACTGTACTATTGTTTTCTGGCTGACAGGATTGCTTCCTGTATTCGATATTCTGCTGTATATACAATTTGTTAAAATAACGGTTTTTTTCACCTATTCAAAAAGAATACTACAAATGAATTATACTCTTTTGCATATAATTTATAAAAATTAGCAGAAATCAAAATAATTGAAATAAATTAATATATTAAAATTACGAATAGTTACTTGTTCAGTAAATTGCTATTTAATTTTAATGGTGTTTATTCCTAACAATTTATTTTAGCGCTTATTTTCTTATCTTCAATTTTATTTGCTCTGTCAAAAAAAAATAAAAAAAAAGGATTTGATGTTAGTTCCATATCGAAGGCTGTATTATCATCATTTTAGATGGGATAAGTGGCTTAACGCGGCATCCGGAAGTCTAGGCTTGTACATTTATATACAACTTCGCTCACTGGAAATCGAACTGGTGCCTATTGAGATAAACGAGTGTGGTTATAACCATTAAGCCACTGGATCGTACTTAAAAGCGAAGCCACCGTATTCGAGTATGGTAACAGTACATTAATACAATGTACAGTCGTCCCTCCCTATTGACGATTGGTTTTCTTTAATTCTCAAAAAATAAAATTTTTACTAAAATTATAAGTTTTTAAGTCAAGACAATAATGTATACATGCTATTACGTATAGGCTTACTGTATTACGTACTAAGAATAAATGGATAAAGACAGAAAATACACATACGTGACAAACTCTGGCCAGATGCTAAATTAGGCAAGCAAAAGTAAACCAGTCGAGCTATTAAAAGTTGGCACTATTTATAAAATATGCGCCAAAAAGCATATTTATTTTTCTGCATTTTTTTGTAAATTTTTTGCAGTATTGTATAGCATTCAATATGTAAGACAATTGCCATGAACGTAACCGTCCTTTTTACGCATAGTTTTTTTTTGTTTTTTTTTGCTCTACCGTTCACGGTTTTGCTATTCGTGGATATTCCGTGGAACGTAATCCCCGCGAATAGCGAGGGACGTTGGTATTAGTATCATACGTGGTGCTACGGTGGTACAGTGGTAATACGTTTGTTTATTGTGCAAAAAATTCGCGTTCGAATAGGTGGCATCGAACACCCTTTCATACCCTCCCGTAGTTCGGAGTTTGATCCCATGGTCGGCAGACGGTCGAATCTGTCGAAAAATTGCAGATGATTGTGACGTTGCATAGTCTCAGGTATTCTTGCACCATAAAAATAAATAAATAAATAAATAAATCAAAAAAAAAAATCCAATATTTTAGGGAAATATATTCCTTGCTTTCGTTTGAGTAGCAGCACAAAATTCGATATCATGTCACGCATATAAAGGCTTTAGAAAGAAAAAAAATTTCCAATTACCTTTTCCGTTTGTTTTAGAGAGGTTTTAATTTTAACGATTGCAATGGACTTTTATTTTCTTTGAGAAAATAAATAATTCAGGAGAGATTTTAATGCGAAGTGAGCAATTTTTATACGACAATTTAAAAAAAAAAAAATTATTGGTTGCGTATAATCGAAAAATTTGCGTAAAAGCATTTTTTCTCCCTCTATGGTTAATTAATGAAAAGTGGAAAGGAAAGCAGCCTGCTCCAATTTCCATTAAGTTTTAGATTAAGTAGCTTACATCAAACAACAATGTCAATCAATCAACGTTTATTGGCGTAGTGATACCAACGCCGATGGTATGGCGTGATTAGATGGTGAAACGTTCGAAAGAAAATAAATATTTCTGCCTTCGGTGGGACCTGAACCCACGACCTTCCACCACTACGCCAATAAACGTTGATTGATTGACATTGTTGTTTGATTTAATCTGCGTAGTGTTCGATTTATATAAAATAAATAAGTAGCTCATATAACAATTTTTAATAAAATCATAGAAATATTATATTTACGGTTACGTATACCGAGAAATAAAAACGACTATTTGTGAAACCCCCTGAAATTTTTTCTTTGTAAGGAACACCATGCCTAAGTTTACAGTTTTCCGAGGAATTTGAACCTCTTTCGTCTAAGGCCGTGTCCACATATGCAACATAACGCCTTATCGTATCAAGTCTGGATCGCACTCTGTAACAGAACACCGTAACATTTCCGCGTCTCACTGGTGGTCGTGTTTTCCCCGTCGCTTCAAAGGAATATAACGGGGCTATGTTGCACCCCATGTTCGCGTATTTGGACCAGTTGGTGAACAACAGCGTTTTGTCAGTGTAGACTGGATATCGGCATGAACTGACGGGACGCAGTGATGATACGTGGCGATATTTGCTCCGTAACATCATCGCGTAACACGGGATGTTTCGGGGCGAACATCGCCGTGTATCATTAATACGTAACATCACTGAGTCCTATTAGTTCACGCCGATATCCAATCTACACTGACAAAACGCTGTTGTTCGTAAACCGGCCCAAATACAGGAACATGGGTTACAACATAGCACCGTGACATTCCTTTGATGCGCCGGGGTAAAAACCGACAACTGGTGGGAAGTGGGGATGTTACGATGTTCTGTTACGGAGTGCGGTCCAGACTTGATACGCGACGGTGTTAAGATACGGTGTTCTGTTGTATGTGTGGACACGGCTTGAAGATACGAACCCCCCGACTGCAAGTGCTGGGTATACGGTCAAATGCTCCAAAGTACCGGAAATAGATAATTCATCTCCCTCAGCCCTTCCTGCCATCAAGTGAACTTAGGGACAAAGGCTGTTCTTATCTTCCCTTGCAAATGTGTGCTCTTATCTCCCCGTCTCATCAGCAGTTTTCAAGTCATCCAAACAAGGAATTTGAACTGAACTTTTATTTAGTTTAAACAAAATTAAAAGTTATTTAAAATAAGTGGAGATATAGAAACCTTTTACATTATATTTTAGTTTCTTTTTTTAATCGCAAAAGATGGCTATTTCATATAGTACGGTTATGCTAATTCCTAATATGATTGCAAAATATTTTTTTCATAATATAATTGCGGTTTTTTTCTGAAGAAAAATTGCGATATTACGTGTGATAAAGGTGTCATTTCTTCTTATCCCTCCTACCACTTATTAACTGATTAAAAATAAATAGAACAAATTACTGAACTCTTATTTAGTAGGCCTTTTCTCTTTTTTACAAATTAGGACAGTTATAATCGTTAACCTTTAGCTGCGTATTTATCGAAATTTTCTCAAATGAGGCCTAAATATCTTCATAAATATTATTATACCAATATATAATATATAACAATCTTACAAACTACATTATTCGACTATACTTTTAAAGAAATACGATGAAGATTAACGATATAAGATATTTATGCACTTTTTTAATGTAATACGATCTTCCGTTTAAGTCTAAATACAAATTATTTATGTTTGACAACTCTGGAGAAGAATTTTGTAATAAGCTTTTGTCTTCTATTCTTCTCATTTCTAACCTAATCATTATACCAGTAAGCTATCATCATCGTCCTTGTATGTAATTCACATATAAACTTACTATGTGCAAATTTCAACACATATCTCAGGGTGAATAAATTATAATTATTATTCTTTGCTGGAATCGAGCCCAAATTATCCGCCAGGTATTGAAACGCATTACTACTACGTCTCTGCAGGTTAAATGAAAAAAGTGGTCGAAATTGTACGTGGATACGTTTTCTGAAATGAGAAGATGAGGTGGCTTGAACTCTCCCCTCCACTCTTAAGAGCGGAAACATATGGGGGCATTTGCCCTTAAAATGCATAGTTAAGAAAGGGAAAGAGAGAGGGGTGGGCGACATATGGACTTAAACAAGGATCGATAACCTTTTGTGGTGCTGTGCTGGAGTATTACTGCAGAATCACTCCACGTACCACTCATAAATTATCAGGCCTAAGCCTATTCCTTCCTCTTTTCGCTAGTAAGCTATTGGAATTTCAAATAAGTGTCTCTCTGTAAACCAAATCTCTATAATTTTATTTTTGTGTTTTCATTTTAACCCTTATTTTTGGGTGCTTTCCTCCACTACTAACATTTTTTCACGTACCCCAACCGTTCGGCCGCTTACCCCAGGTAGGAACCATTGTGTAGACAGTGTTTCCCAACCCTTTTCAAGCCGCGACCCACTTTTATAGTAGCCAAGTAATCCGCGACCCCCTTTTTATAGTAACCAAAAGATCCGCGACCTCCCTTTGTCTGCCGCCACACTAGCATAATATAATAATTTTTAACAGAGTAAAGAAAACACATTAAATATAAAATTATATTACAGTGAAAATCGGTTATAACGACCTCCAAGGGACCGTGCAAATTCGATTGTTATAACCGATAGTCGTTATAAACGATATCTTTTTAAAATCATAGTGTAGTAACACACTTTAGAGTCTATAAATCATTTTAGTAGAAAAATATTAAACCGTTTTGTTTAAAAATTAAATAAAAATATACTTAATTATAATGAATTTATAACTACCGGTATATTTATATTTATATTATAATTATATTTATGTAAACCCATACTAAATACATATGTTTTTTTTTTTTACTTTTTGATAAAAATTGTAGGGAATACTATATAAAGTATATAATATAGAAAACAGATGTAATAAATATTTATTATATTATATCAGTGAGAGACTTTCGAACAGTGCCGGCTTAAGAGTTTTATGAACACTAGGCTGAACAAATAGACTGGGGCCCCTAAAGAATATGACCCTCGTGATATTCAATTAATAAATCACGTGTTTTTTTTAAGTTCATTACCTTCATTATTCCTGTTTAGAGGTAATAAAAATTTTCCGGACGTTTGTAAATAAATAAGATTAAAATAACGCCTAAATTTTAATATCAGAAATGTAATACCAGCGTTGTCTCGAACTCACGTTGTTCCAATGAATGATTGTCAAGTCGCGTCGTTATATCCGATACGGATTTCCCTACTCAAAATCTACGTAGACTACAAAATCGCAGTCGTTATAACCGATATATTTAGTATGGAGTAGAATAGCAAACCAAACTTCTTGTAAAAATTCCGTCGTTATATGCGGTTGGTCGTTATAACCGGCGTCGTTATAAACGATTTCCACTGTATATTAATTATATATATATTTCATTATACAATACAATACTTTATTTTCCATGCTATAGGTTTGCCAATCCTGCACATGAAGGAAGAGTAGCAAACCATAAAGTTGATTCTCTCGCTCCCTATCCTGGCTGAAGTTTTATTTCTTATAATTAGTCTTCTTAATTTGTTTCTAAATTCAGACGCTGATACAATATTTTTATTTCGTTTGGTATTGAATTCCACATCTTAATGCTATAATAATTTATATTATGGAACTCATGTTTGTTCTTGTTTTTTTAATTTTTAAAGTTTCCCCTGAGCGAGTATTGTTCACATAATATATTTATGTCCTCAATGTACTTCCCTTTTCTTATTCTATTAAATATCATTATCAAGATTTTAAATCTATGTATTTGATCTAAATCCATTATATTATTTTCAATTTTTCTTTCTTCAATGTCCTGTTTTGTTTCTTACGTTACGTTATTCCAAAATCTATTTAATATTGTTTGCAAACTTTTTTCGATTTTTTTATATTTTATATTCATATTGCCCCGGACACCATTTCCACATAATATATAACTATATATCAATGAATAATATAAATGAATTTTTATGTGTATGGGTAACAGATTTTTTAATCTTAGTTTTACTCTTACATTTTTTTTCTAATCTTTTTATTAACTTCCAAAATATGTTTATTCCAATTTAAATGTTCATTTATATAAATACCAAGGAACTGGAATTTCCTTTATTTCCTTATTATCTAACTTTAATATTTCCAAATTATCTAATTTTTTATTTATATTATGAAAAAGTATATGCTTAGTTTTTTCTCTATTAACTATTAGTTTATTATTTTTAAACCACTGATTTAGAATTTTCGTTTAATTTTGCCTATTTTTTAATTATTTATATTATATTAATTACATATATATTTCATTATGTATATTATCTTAATTATATATATATTATATATCGATTATATATATTATATCGATTATATATATATATATCGATTATATATATATCGATTATATATATTATATCGATTATATATATTATATCGATTATATATATACTAATTTATATTACAGATATGAAGTTAACAACCGTTAGTAGAACATTGCAATGTGTGTAGCCATGTTGAAATATAAAAGCGTTGGAAACATTTGGTATAAAATTCCTTATAAAAATAATTGCAACTAAAAATAGTTGCAGCGAACCCAGAAACCTGTTCGCGACGCCCAGGTTGGGAACTACTATTGTAGATAATAAAATCCAACGCAAAACTCACGAGTTATTGAATGAATATCGCGAAGAGCACATTCTTTAGAAGGCTCTTTTTTTCCTTCCAGCCTAGGGCCCGTAAGATTTTTAATACGGCACTGGACCCAAGGAGCCGCGACGCATGGTTTAAAAATCCGTGCTGTATATCCTGGTGTTTGTTTGGCATATAAATTATACTAAAATTCAAGTAGTAATATGAAACGTTGTTCGCGTTGAATTTTAATCAAATTTAAAGCTGAATATTAGTGTACAAAATAATAATAAATTTTTCATTCGACCTGAAATACATATTGAAAGTTGCATATAGTGAGCATATATACGAGTTACTTCCGAGGACAATGGTGTTAATAACTTACCAGTACAATGATTTGTGTAGAAATGGCGAAGACTAGAAAGCCATAGTTTGTTGCCAGATTTTCATCCCAAGCTAACAAACATAAATAATTTAAAACTTAAAATGGAAGGTCGCATTACAGTAAAAAAATGTGTAAATATCAATAACCTCATCATGTTTCTTTAAAAGTAGAATCGAATAAATGCAGTTTTCAAATTTGTTATATATTTATTGGTATTGTAATATTTATGAAAATTTTTAGGCGCCATTTGAGAAAATTTCTGTAATTGCGTAGATAAAGATTCGTAATTAAAACTGTCATTCTAATTCGTTAAAAAAGAAAAGATTTGTTTCTAAATAAGAGATCAGTATTTTAGTTTTATTTATTTATTTATTTATTATTTTTAATCAGTTAATGAGTAAGAGGGAGGATAGAGAGAAGAGACGCCTTTTATCACACGTAATATCGCAATTTTTCTTTAGGGGGAAAAAACGAAATTGTATTGAGAAAAAAAAACGTCTTGCAATCATAAGCGTCAATCAATCGTATGCGTCTTGATTTCACATTTTACTTATATAGGCTTTAAAATTTCAAAGTTTGGAATTTTAAACTTCAATGTTTGGAATTTTAAACTTCAAAGTTTGGTATTTTAAAGTTCAATGTTTGGAATTTTAAATTTCAAAGTTTGGAATTTTAAACTTCAATGTTTGATTTTAAATATCAATGTTTGCAATTTTAAACTTAAAAACAGATTTAGTGAATGACCATATATAACGAGTATTTTCATTGGTCCTAAGCTCCTCGTTACATACGGGTCCTAAAGTACATCGTAAAGTTAAAAACTGCTTCCTTTTCTTTAAAATTTTTCACAAATTTCTCTTTTTTAAATTTCTGAGCATTATTTATTTTTATCGCTCGTAGTTTTCACAAATAAGGCAGATAATTCAATAAAAACGTTTTCTACTTATTATTGTATAACAATTCCGAGTCACTGACAAACTCGACTTTCCTTGTCTGTTTATGTAACTACTCTCTTGGATTAGATAGCTTGTATTTTCCGGCGCAAGGACGTATTGCGCCGGAACCTCCAATTTTCCGAGGAATCCGAGAACCTCTGTTGCCTAGGAAACAGGATTGCGGCGAGCAGAAAATGCGTACACGGTCTATGATACTAATTGGTACAGAACCCGTGTTAACAGCAGAACAATGGCTGATAGACGAATACGTCACCTCTACACTACCATGGGCCTCTACTACCTTGGAAGAACGCCCGCTCTAACCTTACTATTTCTCACTCGCTCACTTCAGATCTTATTTTACATTGACTTTACAAGCACCCCTATTATTTAACTATCGCCATAATAGTTTACCGCCACTGGTTTTTTGTATAATAGAAGCGAATAAAAGTGCTTTGTACCGTTGCATAAATTGCGGGAATAATGGCAGATTCCGTGTGAAAAAATACTACTTTTCTGAAATGTTAGCTTGTAAATGGTGTTTCGGCATGAGTCCATGTTGAGCCCTAACAACGAATGGAGAAATCCATGGTTTCATAATCTGTTTTAGACGTATTCGTTTCATTTAAGTAATGGGTAGGCACTTGTCCTCATGGTTTTATGGAGGGGGAAATATAATAACAGTGGAGTACCTCTTATCAGTTCCTTTCATACAAATGCTCACCGACTTCATCGGTTATTAGAGAATTTTGGAGTCAAATTGCCAGGGCATGTTTACTGTCAGTAGACCAAGGCCAAAGTAGTTAACGTGTCATCAGAGCTCTTTAGATGAGGAGTTATTTCCCTAGCAGACATAATTTTCCTCAGTAGAATACATTGGAGAGCGTTATTAGACAATGCGGCCTTCATAAATTTCACGATTCAGGCCTAGGCTGCGGTATAAACCCCTGATTATCCAATTATCTCCACGAGCTAATCAAT
>QLNU02014734.1:2084-12299 GCA_006491805.2 Dysdera silvatica | reverse complement strand
ATACTATATAGTATATTCAGATAATTATAACATGTAAAGTATTCTGGCTCTAACCGGACATGATTTCGAAGGGAAAATAATTGTATTTACCTAAAATAATTTAGAGAAATATAAAATTAAAAAATTAAAGACACCCTTTTTACACTACTGCAGCTGGCGTGGTATAGCACGGATGTTCTTGCGCCATAAACATCCAAACAAACAAACAAACACCACTGCAGAAAGTCCTTGATATTTGCCTGTGCAAGTGAATTCATAGCTGAAGACAGTAAAAATGCTTGTAGGGAGTGAATATGAGAAAATGCATCGTCCAGAATATTCTTTTGAGAAGGGACAAAATTGTGCAATTTCTCTAAGCATGGAAGTGATTCTGAGGCGATTTTCGTTCTCATGGTCAGATGCTCCCCACTTTAGCATTTTCCAAGAAGTTTAATTACCATAAAGGGGCATCTGGACAATTATAATCCCGAGAAACAGAGACGCCCCATGGAGAATGTTTCCGTTTTACTCACACGAGCTACAGCAACTTGACACCTTCATGTATTTAGGGGCCTGGCCCTGATGGATATCCGACCGGCACTTTCAGTCCAATCAAGGATTTAATCCGCCCACGTCACAAACGAACTGACCAATCGAATCGTGTGGGCGGTTACAAAAATCAGTTCAATTTTTAACTTCAAAACTGTTAAGTCATACATTCTGGCTCTATCAATTGAGGAATGAGCACGCTAGAACGCGCTCCGATAATTGATAATGTTTTCACATGTTGCATACAATGCATTGTTTAATAAATTATAATGACTAACTAAGCGTCTCTTTACGGCTCTTCAAAATATTTACCTTCTGATATAACAGTCAATTATGCCCGTCATACCGCCACGACGTATGCCACACGGAACAATAACTTTTGCTTCGTCAGCAAAGTCTTAATCACTGCTTTCGTCACTCCATTGAAATTGTGCGCCCTTTACGGACTTAATAATACCCTTATCAGCCATTTCATAGCACGTCTGAATATAGCCATCTGCAGATATGAGATCTTCCAAATTTTGACCCTAGTTGCTTGTCACACGCTCAACCTGAAGGAAAGGTGTGGAAGAACGAGAAATCGAACACGAGTTAGGCAGTAGAAAAAGGATGGAGTGGAAAGAATTGGTTCAAATACTACTCGTTCCTTCATCATTATCCTCCCCCTCACCACCAGGAAATGTTATATTTCTTGCATTTTCATTCTGTGTATTTGAAGTGTTTTCCTTCCTTCCTTCCTTCATTCATTCAAAGTGGAAGCAGGTTTGTTGCCTCCACTTTTGAAGTAAGGTTATTAATGAACGAAGTGAGGTTACGTAAACGGGTGAACAACATTACTCTTATGAAGTGTGTGTACGGTTGCACAATTTAGGAGTAATGTTATATTCCAAGAGATGAGCAACATTACTGTTATAAAATGTGTATAAGGATACACCGAGGGGGTCAGAAACATTACTCTTACAGTGTGCACTTACAGTGTGTAAGTGTGCTCTTACGGTGTAATGTACTCTTACAGTGTACAGTTGCCCGGCAAGCAAAATCTGGATTCGGTTCCCTGCCTTTGCTCCTACAGTTTTATAGAATTTCTGCTGTTATTGCTTGCAAGATGCTCCATAATCTGAACTACACAACGCAGTTTATTTGTATCGTGCAATTTTAAAGCCAAAGGTTCTGAACCAACCTTTTTCATTCCAGTTTTTGAAATAAACACCGAAAGATTTAAATCTGTATTAATAACAATTGATTTTATGATATGTGGAGTTGGTAATAAACATATACTCAATAATAATAAAGTTCCATCTTTATACATCGAAGTCCGCTCAAAAGATAATGAATCAGAATCAAATAACTTTTTGTAAAGATCACCAAGAGTTGTTAGTTTTATGGCGGCATTATATTCTTCTGCAGACGTAACACAAGCCAACAACGTCTTCTTCAAGTTCTGCACATCTTTATGTCTTCTCGCCTGGTTTCCGAAGACACTCGGGAATTTATTTTCGAAGCTAAATAAGTTGGGAAACCTTGAAGAATAGATGGAACTGCTCCTGGTTTCAACCTTGGACACTTCAGGGAGGAAGTTTTATTAAAATCCCATTCTTTGTGTCATCATACACTGTTTCTTGTAAAATTTTGTCTTCGGAAAAATGGTGCTTACAAATCAGTATAAAAAAAATTCGAATTATGCTTAAGATACAAATAATATATATAGCACTTACTTGTCATACTTACTTACTCAATCACACTTACTTACTCAATCACACTTACTTACTTACTCAATCAATCATTCAAATGACTGTAAAGGCGCGTTTTCCTAGATGCGCATAGTTTACGCCACAACAGCGTAAAACGTCGAGATCATATTCAGACAGAAGAAGCCAATGGTAGCGTCTTGCGCATTCTAGGAAAACACTTCCACAGGTTTTCTATTGTCGGAGTCAGATCTTGACGTTTTATGTTTTTGCGCCGCAAAATTTGCGCATCTTGGAAAACGCGGTTTTAACTTCACCCTTTATAGTCAGTAAATATAATAAAATTAAAATATTTTTTGTAATCCTGTTAAAAGGTTGAAATGTTAAATTTTAAGATATATACCTGGTGGACCACATAAGGTTGATAATCTGAAATTACTAAAAAAAAGTTATTTGTCTTGAAGAGAGAAAGTGGTTTTCAATGGCTATGTTTTACTTGGGGGGAAGGGGTGGATTCAAGGCCATTTGAAGGTCAAACTATTTTTTTTAAAGGGAAACCTATGTTTTTTACTTTTGATTCTTATTCCTCCTGAAAAAATAAACAACTTTTGCAGAAAGCATTTTTTCGATTTAGCCCTTAGTTTCCGAAATATTTAAAAAATAAACTTGAATAAAGACCTTCATGTCATATCACTCGTGTTGCATATTTCTCCGAGATTCCCCATAAATAAGAACCATTTTGACTTCTTCCTCCACAGATAGATACTTCATTTTTAACATACAATAAACTAAAACTTAATAAATTAATTTATCTTTACACTTAAGCGCTAACTTTTAAATGATTGTTTGTTTGTTTGGCTTTTTTATGGCGCAAGAGCATCTGGGCTATACTGCGCCAAACATGGTTACTTTTAAATGACTTGCACTAAATGGATGGCTGTACGACGGAAGTAGAGAAAAGACTGAATGCTGGTAGCAAGCGGCCGTCTTGCTTCGGTACCAATTAGCACTATGTGCAATATACCATTTTTCTAGGGCAGTGGTTCCCAACCTTTTTCAAGCCGCGACCCACTTTTATAGTAGCCAAGTAATCCGCGACCCCCTTTTATAGTAACCAAAAAATTGGCGACCCACTATGTCTGCCGCCGCCATATTTTCATAATAAAAGCATTTTTAACAGAGTAAAGAAAACACATTAAATACAAAATTATATGTTATTTATATGTAAGATTATGTATATAAATCAATCATATGCATTAGATTAATTATGCATTAGATTAATTATGCATTATATTAATTATGCATTATATTAATTATGCATTATATTAATTATGCATTATATTAATTATACATTATATTAATTATACATTATATTAATCATGCATTATATTAATTATAGATTAGATTAATCACGCATTAGATTAATTATAAATTAGATTAATTATACATTAGATTAATTATACATTATATGCATAAAGTTAACAACCATTAGTGGAATGTTGTAACATGTGTAGCCATGTTAAAATATAAAAGCGTTGGAAACATTTGGTATGAAATTCTTTATAAAAATAATTACAACTGAAAATAGTTATGGCGACCCCCAGAAATCTATTCGCGACCCCTTTAGCGGTGGCGACCCCAGGTTGGGAACTACTACTGCTCTAGGGAATATAAATTGGTTGTATGACTTATGAATCAATCATATTTATTTTTATATGTACAATGTCTCTCCAAATACTTCATACTTAATTTCTTTCATTGTTTAAATATTAATTTAGTTTTCTATAATATGACATGAATTTCTTTATTCAAGCTTACTTTCTAAATATGTCGGAAACTTATCGCTAAATTGAAAAAATGCTTTCGATAAAAGTTGTTTATTTTC
This sequence comes from Dysdera silvatica, assembly GCA_006491805.2. Lineage (NCBI taxonomy): Eukaryota > Metazoa > Arthropoda > Arachnida > Araneae > Dysderidae > Dysdera > Dysdera silvatica. Next base: position 8,198 of record QLNU02014734.1, on the reverse strand, counting down.
TTTACGGGGAATAAAAAATGTAAGTTTCCCTTTAAAAAACACAGCCAATTAAAAAAAAGATGCCTTTTATATTGAAAATTTTGAGCCCTGAACACTTGTCCAATGTGCGCATTTATAAGCATGGGCCTGACTAATGCGTTGCCAAATATAACAAAGTAATAATAATAAATAATACAATTGAAAATAATAATACACTTCAATCAGTAATCGTAAACATAGCTAATATATACATTATCAACAACAACAACCAAAATATAGTAATCGTAAATGATTTTATTAAGATACTCACTTAAGATATTCACTGCATTATACCAATACTTTCTCTTTACAGTATGGGTGTTATTCGTTGCACAACACCCATACTGTAAAGAAAAAGCTTCAAGCAAATAGCTTTTTCAAAAACCAGGACTACTATACGAACTACTGAGATTAATCTGTTACTACTTATTACTGCTTATTGCTACTTATTGATATATTTAATAATAATACTCAGTGCTACTTTTGAATACTTCAATATACCACGCGACAATCCTGTATACAGGGTTCTCATCACATTGGTAAAAGAATCCCTGATTTATCTAGTGATTTCCCCTGACTGTTCCGACAAAATTTCCTGACTTTCCCCGACAAAATCCCCTGACCTTTCCGGCAAAATTCCCTGCCTTTTCCGACAAAATTCCCGGACTTTCTCGACAAAATTCTGTTACTAAGGTCCTTGTGGATTTAACTAAACATTCAACTGCCTGGAAATTGGATGCACTTTTGTTTGTATTGACCTATTCGATACAGAAGGCAGGAAAGTTTTTCCCGCGAATATTCCAAATTTGACTACAAATTATTGTTTTCCCCCGAACTTTCCAAATTTGACTACAAATTATTGTTTTCCCCCGAACTTTCCATGAATTTTAGGGATGTTTTCAAATCGCCTGGCAATTCCAAGTTCTCCAGGCTTTTTGAGTGTGTGGTAACATGGGAGCCCCTACGAGTACTTCTAGGGGGTGCTGAGAAAAATTAGCGAGTACTTCTGGGGGGAGGGGGGGGTCTTAGGAAAATTATTACCTCCTTCTCAAAGGTGTCGCGAATTTTAGTGACTGTACAAGATAACAAAACGCTACAAAAATTAATTGATTTGACAATTAGTAATGAGCTAAAAAGTACTTTATTTTAAAATGTGACTGTAAAACCTTTGAAAGTAAATATATGGTTCGGGCAAATAAAAATTTTAAATGGCTAGGGGGTCTTGATCCCCTTCCGCACCCATATGGGCTCCCATGCGTAGTAACCCTTATATAATAAGTTGAATTAAACTTTAATTTATAGGAAATATATACTCAAAAGCATATTGCTACATTAGCGATGGGAAACTGTGATTTTTTTTAAGTAAAAAAAAAACCAAAAAAACCTAGAATTGACGGTGAGTAATTTCTTGCTGGTTTTATATTTCCGATTCGTGTTTTTTCTGTAAAGCTACGGATGTAAGAAGTGTCAAGTGTTATGTAGCCGTCCTTGAAAACAGGGTAGCGATAAAGAGGGAATGCTTCATTGGAAATTAAGACCCTAAAAAGGCAGTTAGTCCAAATTCGGAGACGAGAATTGTCGTCGAAAATGCGTAACTTTCGCGAAGTTTGAAATATTTTTGTGGCAATAGTTCCACATTGTGAAATCGACAGGAAGCGAGCAGTGGAAACCGGCATCTGTTCCGGTATTACACGTACATTGGAGTGGAGTAACACAAGTGAATTTTTAATTTTTTTTTTTTAATTTTAAAATCCAATACCGCGGAAAAGTTGTCTTATGCACTGTATAGTATTGTGGTAAAATTTGGTTGAATTTCGTTAATATCTTCTGCCTCCCTAACAACCTTGACTGTTTCATGTTTTTGCGTTTATTGATGGTATTAGCATGCAAGTAGGAAATTTCACAATAGACTTGTGTTATAGTTTAGAATAATTTTATATGCTAATATGTAATTAATCATATTTGAACTCCAATAACTTTATTACTAACTTTAATAATTTGATAATACAGATTTAGTACACATGCATGAACTAAAAAATAAATCACATTTGTGCGCTTCAATATCGAAAACTTTATCCTACCACCTTCTTCAGAGTTCTGAATCTTGGCTTTGTATGTTTTATTGTTTTGTCTGCCTTTAAATGGTTTCATAAGCTTCATATATTTTGCATGGTATGCTTGCAAGAGTTGCAAAATTCTATCATAAGAAGCTATAGGAATGGATGCTTTATGCCAAATTTGTTCGAACTTACCTGCCATTTCCTTGACTCTTTCATCAAACGTTGGCTCGTCTCGTCTTTCCTTCTAAATTGAACCTTGTCCATGTACAAATTTTCATAACTTGTTCACAAGTTGGTAACATAGTTTCACTTAATTCCGATGATGTGTCGAACACGGACAGTTCACGGTGAATCTTGTTTTCACAAATAACAGCCTTAATGATGTGAATTCTGTTGATTTCGCCATCACTCATAGGAGTACGTAGACAGTTCATAAGGGGTTATAGACTCAATGGGGGTTACAGAGCTACAACTCGCATATTTATATGTTAAATATACAAAATTTCAGTGCAATGGAGGTTGCAACTCTCATCAACACTCTCCTGTGCGTACAACAACTCTCATCAACACTCTCCTGTAGTACAACAACTCTCATCAACACTCTCCTGTGCGTGCAGCAACTCCTCATCAACACTCTCCTGTGCGTGCAACAACTCTCATCAACACTCTCCTGTGCGTGCAACAACTCTCATCAACACTCTCCTGTGCTGGAGTGTCTTCGGAAACCAGGCGAGAAGACATAAAGATGTGCAGAACTTGAAGAAGACGTTGTTGGCTTGTGTTACGTCTGCAGAAGAATATAATGCCGCCATAAAACTAACAACTCTTGGTGATCTTTACAAAAAGTTATTTGATTCTGATTCATTATCTTTTGAGCGGACTTCGATGTATAAAGATGGAACTTTATTATTATTGAGTATATGTTTATTACCAACTCCACATATCATAAAATCAATTGTTATTAATACAGATTTAAATCTTTCGGTGTTTATTTCAAAAACTGGAATGAAAAAGGTTGGTTCAGAACCTTTGGCTTTAAAATTGCACGATACAAATAAACTGCGTTGTGTAGTTCAGATTATGGAGCATCTTGCAAGCAATAACAGCAGAAATTCTATAAAACTGTAGGAGCAAAGGCAGGGAACCGAATCCAGATTTTGCTTGCCGGGCAACTGTACACTGTAAGAGTACATTACACCGTAAGAGCACACTTACACACTGTAAGTGCACACTGTAAGAGTAATGTTTCTGACCCCCTCGGTGTATCCTTATACACATTTTATAACAGTAATGTTGCTCATCTCTTGGAATATAACATTACTCCTAAATTGTGCAACCGTACACACACTTCATAAGAGTAATGTTGTTCACCCGTTTACGTAACCTCACTTCGTTCATTAATAACCTTACTTCAAAAGTGGAGGCAACAAACCTGCTTCCACTTTGAATGAATGAAGGAAGGAAGGAAGGAAAACACTTCAAATACACAGAATGAAAATGCAAGAAATATAACATTTCCTGGTGGTGAGGGGGAGGATAATGATGAAGGAACGAGTAGTATTTGAACCAATTCTTTCCACTCCATCCTTTTTCTACTGCCTAACTCGTGTTCGATTTCTCGTTCTTCCACACCTTTCCTTCAGGTTGAGCGTGTGACAAGCAACTAGGGTCAAAATTTGGAAGATCTCATATCTGCAGATGGCTATATTCAGACGTGCTATGAAATGGCTGATAAGGGTATTATTAAGTCCGTAAAGGGCGCACAATTTCAATGGAGTGACGAAAGCAGTGATTAAGACTTTGCTGACGAAGCAAAAGTTATTGTTCCGTGTGGCATACGTCGTGGCGGTATGACGGGCATAATTGACTGTTATATCAGAAGGTAAATATTTTGAAGAGCCGTAAAGAGACGCTTAGTTAGTCATTATAATTTATTAAACAATGCATTGTATGCAACATGTGAAAACATTATCAATTATCGGAGCGCGTTCTAGCGTGCTCATTCCTCAATTGATAGAGCCAGAATGTATGACTTAACAGTTTTGAAGTTAAAAATTGAACTGATTTTTGTAACCGCCCACACGATTCGATTGGTCAGTTCGTTTGTGACGTGGGCGGATTAAATCCTTGATTGGACTGAAAGTGCCGGTCGGATATCCATCAGGGCCAGGCCCCTAAATACATGAAGGTGTCAAGTTGCTGTAGCTCGTGTGAGTAAAACGGAAACATTCTCCATGGGGCGTCTCTGTTTCTCGGGATTATAATTGTCCAGATGCCCCTTTATGGTAATTAAACTTCTTGGAAAATGCTAAAGTGGGGAGCATCTGACCATGAGAACGAAAATCGCCTCAGAATCACTTCCATGCTTAGAGAAATTGCACAATTTTGTCCCTTCTCAAAAGAATATTCTGGACGATGCATTTTCTCATATTCACTCCCTACAAGCATTTTTACTGTCTTCAGCTATGAATTCACTTGCACAGGCAAATATCAAGGACTTTCTGCAGTGGTGTTTGTTTGTTTGTTTGGATGTTTATGGCGCAAGAACATCCGTGCTATACCACGCCAGCTGCAGTAGTGTAAAAAGGGTGTCTTTAATTTTTTAATTTTATATTTCTCTAAATTATTTTAGGTAAATACAATTATTTTCCCTTCGAAATCATGTCCGGTTAGAGCCAGAATACTTTACATGTTATAATTATCTGAATATACTATATAGTATTAATAAATTAAGATGAATTCCGCTATAACGAAATATATATCAAAGTAATTTAGCGGTTTCGTGGAGTTTGTTACAACGAGAATCTACTGTATAAATGTATATAATATGTGCTAGCCCTCTCTCCCATCATAGGCGCCAATATGGGGCAGGGGCTCAAGCCCTAGTCGTTTAAAAATTTCATTTGCCCGAAACTGCTATACATGTACTTTTAAAAGTCTTACAGTCACGTTTTAAAGAGAGGTACTTTTTAGCTCATGGTTAATTGTCAAGCAGTATCAATTATTTTTGTAGCATTTTGGTATCTTGTACATTCACTAAAATTCTCGACGGGGCAAAACTAGAGAGACAATAATTTTCCTCTGCCCCAAAGTACTCGTTAATTTTCTCAGCTCTCCCCAGAAGTATTCATATGGGCGCTCATATCCCTCACCAATAAATTTTGATTGATTGATTGATTGATCAATCAAAATTTTGAAAACCCTAGTTTACCTGCTTCTAAAACCGTTATTTTTCAATAGGACGCACAATATTCCTTGTCACTAGATCCTTTTCCTTTTAAATATAAAGGTTGTTTGTAAAGAAGTAGTGCAGATGTTTCCATGAAAGTGAGCAGACGTTTTGAAATGGAATCCGAAAAGAAAGAAACAAAGAAAGGAAATACCAGATTAGTGGGAAGGATGAAGGCGAAACAGGATGTTGTGTTATTGAAAGGTATAGGAACAGAGGGCGACAATAAAAACATATGGTATACTCAAAACAAAATATTTGAAAATATAGAAAAATCCCTTGAAGAAAAAGTACAATAACTGCAAACTGATTAACAAAGGCAAGGACGGAATCATAATAGTACCCACCACCCCAGCTCGGGGAATTTGTTTACTGATGATCATGCCCGTATGCAGGGGGGACCTTAGAGACCCGTCCCCCCGAAACTAAATTTGTAACAACACCGCAAAAATACGTATATGTGTTTACTTGTCAAACTTGTAAAACAGAGTAAAAAATCACCTCTCAAACCTTCAATAATTATCAAAAAATTCTGACCATAAGATCTCAATTTATTGACAACTAATTTGCGAATATTTTAAAAGAAAAATGTATATATATATAAAGAAACAATTTTCTGTTAAAGGAGGACATTATAAAAAATTAAATTTTGATGTCAAATCTACAGGTACAAATTTACAATGATGTCTGAAGTCCAAATTAGTATTTATTTATTTATTAAAAACGTATTATGCTTTATATTAAGGATGTTTAATCAAAGGATTCGGCGATTGTTACGTCACCTGGTGTGAAAATTCTGAAACTACA
>QLNU02014733.1:18414-33805 GCA_006491805.2 Dysdera silvatica | reverse complement strand
TTCAAAAATTGGTCTCCATTCCTTCTGAAAAGTTGTTCTTAAATGTTAGCAATCAACGACACTTAGTAGTTAGTTTAGCAATTTCTGTTTTAAGAGAAAAAGAAATTTTCTTAACGAACAATTGCCCTGATCGTTATTCTGCCACTGTAGTAACTAAGTATATTATTATGGCTGTCACAAATACATTTTTAAATAAGTTACTGCAAGGAAAGAAATGATGTAAAGAAATTGGAAAATAAGAAAAGAAATCCTGGAACATTAAAAAAGTAGTTAGCTAATATTAATATGTACCGTAGTGGTTCCCTTATGTTTATGGGTCAATCCATTTTAAATCACCCAAGAAAAAAATAAATTTATTTCTTGACAATTTATTATTATTATTTTATTTTATTGTGGTTTTTTTTCCTTGAGTGTTTTTTAGTGTGTTGAGAGTTAAAAACTATGGTTTAAATTTTTTTTATCGTCAATCATTTAATTAATTAATAATTGATGGTTATAATTGTTAAAGTATGTGTATTATACATGAGTTGGTTATGTAGTGTTACTAAAGTAGTCATTCAACGTTTGTTGAAACATCTGTATGGACTAAGTTTTGATCTAAAAATTGCAGCTATGTATTTTGTGTCAGATCTCTGTGGTTACACACACATACATATAAAGATAAATAATGTTTATCAACTGAGTGTTTATAGTGCATCGTAAGTTTTTATATTAATACACGCACATAGACCTATGTGTGTATATAGATGTATGTATATACATATTGCATATGTGTATATAGTGTGTCGTTATATAGATACAAAGATTAAATGTCTATCGATTGAGTGTTTTATGGTATATTATAAGTTGTTATATTAATGCGCGCGCACACACACACACACACACACATACACTTGAGCATCTTTAATTTAAAAAAATTTGGATAATTGTTGAATAATTTAAAAAACGTGAATAAAACATATGAAAGAATTAATCTCTCATTCAACTTCAGATTTATATAAAAAATTACGCTAGCTAGACTTTTTGCTTCAAACTTCATTAAGTCAGGAAGTCAGTGTATGCTTCTTCTAAGCAGTTTAATGTATGAAAATTATTAGTTGTTCACAATTATGTATACTCTGTGGGATAATAGTGAGTCAATATTTAAATAAAAATTTTTGCATCCATTAGAATATATATGCATAATATTTTTATAGGATACCTTTTTCAATACTGTGTTATGGTACATTCAGCACGTAGACATTTTTCTATTGACCAACGATTTAATTGAGATTTATTTAAATGTAAAAAGCAATATAGCCTATGTGAAAAATAAATATTCATATTTTTTCCCCTTGATAAAAGTTATCTTTGGGGAAAGTGTTTTATTTTTATTGTACAAGTGTTTGTTTTGTTTTTGTCTTTTTTAACAAAATTTCTGAAAATAATGCTTTTTCTCTGGGGGGTAGGGTTTAACGGCTAAAGGTTCACAAAGGCGGTAATAAATGCTGTAGATACGAATTTCTATGGAAATCAGGGTTTAAATTACGGTCGCTTTTCGCAAAATGCGACGAATTAATCTACGTCGCGAGAAAGAAAGTATGTCTGTCGCAAAAAAAAACCAAAACAGTTGTTTAATATCCAGGCAACAAACTTTGCCTTTTTTTTAATCACTTTGATTTATGTAAGATGCTGTGCTTGTGCATAGATTAGATTTATAAGTAAGGAACAACGTTATACCTTACTTACGCGCAACGTTGTCTTTTATATATTACTCATTTTAATTTTATGTTATTTTTTTTTTAAACTTAAAGTATGTTTCCTACAATCATTGCTGTTGTAAATAATTTTATTGGTACTATTTTTCGAGCGACGAAAACAACTAATCTTCTTTAGAATTTTTGCAATAGCATTTTTTAAGCCAGCTTACACCCTGATGCAAACTATGCGCGTAGAAACGCCCTCAATATAAAAGATATTGGGGTAGGGCGTTGGACCACGGCGTCGGCCATTACAGTTTAGTGTGGAGGCTTTCAATTTAGGGGGTGTTGTCTGAGCATCCATCGTCTACGACTGCCGATCCACTCCAGTAGTGGTACATGGAACACTGGCAGGTAGCAGTACGTCGATGAGATTCTACAGACTCGTGTGCTCCAATTTGTGCCTGGGATCCTGTGATATTTTAGCAGGATAATGCTCGGCTCGGGTCGCCCAGGCCTACCTACGTCATGTCCAGCCACTTCCATGGCCTGCCCGTCCCCCAAATCTTTCCCCTATCGAGAAAGTATGGGACCAGTTGAAACGCCTACCACCTCGTTGCCGAAATTTCTGGGATTTGGAACGTAACGTCCAAGAGGTGTGGACCAGTTTAACGCAGGAGAACATCAGGCGTCTGTTCCACACAATGCCGGACAATATTGATGCTTGTATCGCAGCAAATTTCGGTATGATGAGCTATTGAGGATGACCGGATTGTGTAGCACAGCTCCCTATGTAGCCTAATTGTTCTGCTCCTCTGTTTTTGTGATCATGTATATAATTCACCTGCATCCTTCCATCAATAGAATTTTAGGTCAATCCTATGCTTCCCGCTTGGTGCGCAACCTCCATTGTCCGTGAGTGCATATTTTCGTACGCACATACAATTCGACTATTATCTACTGTTGGGAAGAAGATGTCCCTTAAGAAATTTGTCCTCATTTTACCTCAGTCATTTTTCTTCTTTGGCCTACCTTTGCGGTCTTTCCTTAGGACTTTACCATTTTAAGTATCAATTAAGAATCTTGGCTGGTCAGCAGAAATTTGTTAGAACAAAATTCATTTATTCATCTGGCAATATGACGAATTCATGAAGTTCTGAAATAATTTATTTTTCGCAAATGTTTTACATCTTTTTTTTTTATCTTTGAAGGAGATTAGCTATTTATAATTATTTTGACTTACATAAAGTGTTTTTCCCTAATAAGAATATATATACAACATTGAACACGAGGAGAGAGGTTTGTCGATATTAGTAAGAAAAAAAATTAAACAGTGTAAGTAGGTACTAATAGCATCAGAGCAATAAAGGGAAGAAAGATCTACATTTCATTACCGCACGTTTTTTATAATTGAGTTTTGTGCAGTGTAATTTTGTGATACTATATTTCATAGTAAAGAGTTTGTTATATATCGATTATATTAGTATGATTAGAATATCATGTTTACATACATATTTAAAGTTCACGGGTATATATGTACAATCTAACACGTTGTAACTTATGGAAAACATTCTGAAAAAGTTATTTCGAAGCTCCTCGCAGATTATTTTTATGCAACTATTTGTCGGTTATAGCATAGACGTACGCAGAAAGTTCGCAAGGGTTGCAGAACTACAACTCCATACATTTATATGTATACAGGAAAATCCCGGTTATTGCGATTTCGATTTATTGCGGTATTTGAAGGCACCAAACAACGACAAATAAAAAAAGTCTTTAAATATAGTTTATATTTTTAATTTTAAATTAACAATTTATTATATTATATAATATATATATATTACATAATATATATATTACATAATATATATTTTGTTATATAATTATATTACATAATACACTACCCTAAAATGAAAAACACCAAGAAAAAATTACTGGACGGTTATGAAATTTACATATGTTAATGGGGTGGAGAACACGCACTGTGTGCTCGCTCTCAGTTGGCTTATGGTACCGTTAGCAGACGGGTTAGTCCATTGCAGTTTAGGGAAGGACGTCTTGGAGGAACTGGTTTTCCGACGAAAAAAACCAGTTCCTCCAAGACGGCCTTCCCTAAACTGCAATGGACTAACCCGTCTGCTAACGGTATCACACGCCAACTGAGCGCGAATGCACAACAGGCGTGATCTTAATTTCAGGATCAACCGGTTATCGCTTACGCCAAAACATGCTATAATATGCAAATTTTATTCGGTGGTATTTAAGGAGAAGTGGCCGTAATTAGCCGTCAGATTACAGACACTTGCAAAGCCGCTGAAGAAGCTACAATGCCTGGACGTGGAAGAAGTGTACAATTTCAGCAGTTACCGAACTTTGAGAGAGGTTGTCTAAGGGGACTCCATGAAGAGGCGTGAACAGGGGGAGGTTTTGGGGGTTGTAACCCCCATTGCAATGAAATTTTGTATATTTAACATAGGAATATATGAGTTGTAGCTCTGTAACCCCTCCCATTAAGCCTATAACCCTCCCCTTATGAACTTTCTGCCTACGCCACTAACTCCGTGAGATCGGTTGATCGTATCGTCGTACTGCGGAGCGAATTGAACGAGAAGTATCGGTGGTGGTACGTACATTGGTGGCGTAGATGGTTCAAAGAACATTCCCACACGAGAAGACGTGGAACAGGGACTCACAGACGGACAGATTGACGCATAAGAAGAGCGGCGTTGTCAAGCAGAATATTCACTGCGTAGCAAATTCGAGCTGCCGTTGCACCTGAGGTGACCATGCAAACAATCCGCAATCGTCTACTGGAAACAGGACTACGAGCGCGTGTGCCTCTGGGATGTGTACCTCTGACTCCAATCCACCGTCGGGAACGGCTGCAGTGGTGCCCCCAACGTCGGCACTGGAAAGCGCAGTGGCGATCTGTCGTTTTCAGCGATGAAAGCGATTCTGTTTGGGAGCCTCAGATGGCCGTATGCGTGTTCGCAGACGCACAGGGGAGTATCTCCACCCTTCTTGCATCCGCCATCGACACACAGGGCCTACACCTGGTCTTCTCGTATGGGGAGCGATCAGCTATCACTCCCATAGAGAATTAGTGTTTGTACCGGGCACGTTAAACAGCAGTCGGTATATCAGAAATATCATTCAGCCAATTGTTGTGTCATTTGTAAGGTTGGTCTATAATGGTGTAATCCAGTATGGCAATGCCCGCCCACACACGGCACGTGTAGTGCAACGTGCACTTCAAGGTGTGAGACAACATTCATGGCCTGCACGTTCACCGGACTTGCCGCCATTGAGCACGTGTGGAATTGTATGGGACAACGACCAACCGGCCTCACGGAGTCCCACTAGACGACCTCTCTCAAAGTTCGATAACTGCTGAAATTGCACACGTCTTCCACTTCCAGGCATTGTAACTTCTTCAGAGTTTTCGCAAGTGTCTATAATTTGACGACTGATTACATTCACTTCGCCCTTCTCCTTAAATACCACCGACTATAAATTGCATATTATAGCACGTTTTGGCATAAGCGATACCTGGCTGATCCTGGAACTAAGATCACGCCTACGTGTGCTCCACCCCATTAACGTATACAAGTTTCATAATCGTCCAGCTATTCCTACTTGTTCTTTTTTCATTTTCAGGCAGTATATATGTATCATATAATTATAGACTATATTATATAATTAGTACAGTAATTAGCATCTATTTGGTAGGTCGAGTTCACGTCAACAAACAAGGGAGGTAATGCCTGATGCTAGTACATTTCCGATATGTAGAAATGTCTCCAATAAAGCTGTCGCAGCATTTAAATTTCCGAAATAAATAGACAATACTTGAGAAGATTAAGTGTAATCGTTAACAAAGGAATTCAATTTAAATGAATTAAAAGGAATGTTTCATGTTGAGGAACTTTTTAAGCAGAAGATTATCAATGGAGATCGTAACTTTGAGAGTTCTTCGAAGGTGCGTAGAGAAATAGAAAATTCAATTTGTTGTTACAAAATGGTGTGCGAAGAAAAATGTAAAGCAAACAATTCTACATAAAAAGGTTAAACACTGGTAAAATAGCAATGAAAAGCAATGAAAACAATTCTCTTGAAGTATTTTTTTAAAACAATAAGCACTAGTACGTACATACGTGTACAGTAACAGTACTGTGCATATCTAGTTTATACGTACCATCGTGTAACATTACTTAGTAACTTCATGAACTAAATCTTTAAACAATGCTTTGGCATCGTTACCTTTAATTTTTTTTCATTTAAAAATTTTATAATTTCCGAAGCTTCAGCGAAAATAACCTATTTTCCATATATTGTATGTCCCGATTATCGCTATTTCGATTACTGCGGTGTTATCGTTGACACAATCAAACGCAATAATCGGGATTTTCCTGTATGTACAAAATTGCATCGCAAAGGGGGGGGGATAATTAGGCTGCCCAATGCTTTGTTCATCTTTTATGGCGCAAGGATAAAAACCTGTGCTACTATATAAACTGCAGTTTCTAGGAAGATCCGAACCTCTTTAGCCTGGGAAATTAATTAAACCTCGAGCTGCAGATACGTTGGAAAAACTGGCATACACGCTGGAATCAAATTGAATTATCAGCACGGAAACTGTGGGCGTTACTATCAGATAACCGCAGGATTGACGTTGTGTCTCGCTTCGTACATGTATCTTCAGCAGTTACCGCGCGTGTGAGCCGCTCATTCATACATTCAAAGTTGCACTTAGACCCATTTTCCCCTTTCGAAATCACCCTTGTCCGAAGTTTTTCAATCGCCATGTCAGTTCCTAAGCTTCGTCATCCTTTCATAAATTTAGCATTTAGCTCCCCCCATCCTCAAAAAAAATGATGCTATATTTCACAACCCTCTACCATGCCATGTACCTTCAATAGATGTCCATCTCTTGTCCTCAAAAATTCGAATTTGCCGAATATTATTTAGCTCAGCTGATGTTTCTTCAAAATGGATGAAAAGTTGTTTTCCTGTCTTATTCTCCATTCGTTACACTTCACTATATTTAATCAAAGTATTCGATTATGAGAGAAGGTGCTTTTGTGAGTGGTTTCTCTGTATATCTATTACTAATATTGCGAATACTGCAAACGCGAATAACTTTATTCTATTAATAACGAAACACTCAAAATTTACCTTTGCTGTTTATACATTTGTCCGGTTCTATATACGATGGAAAACAAAAGATCAATATTATTTCGAAACACCATGATCTTAAGTTCATCGTGCTCCTTCACGTAAATGAGACATCCATCAGAACCTGTAATAGAATTAAAATAAAGTGTTTAAAATGCCTTCTAAGTGCCTTCTCTACATCTAAAATGCAGTAACCTGTTTATTACAGGGGAACCCGATTATCTGAAATAAAGGGTCCAAACCCGATTTCGCATGTGCGAAATTTCGATTAATCCGGAAATTCGTCTTTCAGTATGACTGCTTACAAGCAGTTGCACTTACAAAATTTATCCAAAAAACACGTTTAATCACTGGCGTACGCAGGAGTTGCAGGGGGTTGTAACCCCCTATTGCGATGAAATCTTGCACATATATGGAGTAGTAGCTCTGTAACCCACCCCCATTACAAGCCTGTAACCGCCCATTACAAGCCTGTAACCCCGCCATATGAACTTTCTACGTAGGCCTATTCGTTTAATTAAAAACTATTAAATTGTGAAAAAGTCACAAAATATAGTACGTATTATTAACTGCTTTGGAAATGCTGTCAGATATTTTGTACATATATCCGAGATATATGAATGTATATATACAGTATTTCTGTATGCAGCTTTCTGCAGAAGTCCTTTAGAATTTGCATATGCCGGTTGCAGTAAGGTTCGCTGTTTTCATTTGAGAAAAAAATGTCGCAAAAATGTAAACGCTTATCCTTAAGAGAGAAAGTCGATGTTATAAATTTAAGGGAAGCTGAAAAATTCAGTGCGCATGATTTAGCGGAAAAGTTGAGCATTGGGAAAACTCAAGTATGTGAAATCTTAAAACGGAAGGATGGACTTTTAAAATGTTGGGCCGAAAATTGTAACCAAGAGACCAAAAGAGCTTTCCCTAAAACAGAAGAATTAGCTGTGGATACCGTAACATTTGAATAGTTTAGCCGTACTAGGTTGAAGAGCATTCCTTTGTCTGGAACTTTAATTCGAGAGAAAGCTTTATAAATTGCATTAAAAAATAGGACTTTCTGATTTCAAGTCCTCGGGTGGCTGGCTGGATAAATTTCGAGCCCGACCAAACATTTCTTATAAAAATGTATGCGGTGAAAACTCGTCTGTTGACAACGAAATTGTTTTTGACTGGAAAATGAAAGTTAAGGATGGTTGCAAAGGTTATGATGATAAGAACATTTTCAACTGTGATGAATCTGGCCTCTTCTTTCGAGCTCTTCCGGACAAAGGTATGAGTTTCAAAGGCATGCAGTGGAGGAAAGATTTCCAAAGAAAGGCTAACTGTTGCTTTATATGCGAATATGATAGGCGAATTTGAAAGACCTCTGATCATAGGTAAAGCTATGAAACCACGATGTTTTAAAGGAGTTAATGTTAATGCATTGGACATACAATATCGGGCAAAGAAAAAATCGTGGATGAACACACATTTAATGGTTGAGTGGTTGTTATGCTTTGATAGAAAAATGCAGAGGGAAAAAAGAGAAGTGATTTTAATTTTAGATAATGTTTCTTCTCATCCTGACATTCCCTTCGAAATTGCCAAATTAATTTTTCTTCCTCCAAACACGACTTCTGTTTGCCAACCCTTAGACCAAGGCATAATTAAATGCTCCGAAACTTGCTACCGTCAGTGCATTGTAAGACACCTTTTAGCAAAAATGTAAGACACTAAATCACCAAGCTCTCTTTTAAGCAGTGTAAGTATCTTAGACTTAGAAAAATCGCACTCATGTTTGCCGGCAATTCTAAGACTATTCAGAATGAAATAATTGACTGCATTTCGCAATATATTGATGAACATATCGAAAAAGAAATAAAAGATTGCATTTTTTCTATACAAGTAGACGATTCCACAGGTATTGTCCAAAAAATCTCAATTTAGTATCATAAATTAGGTATGTTATTGCTGGTGGAATATTAGTGGATAGATTTTTAGGATTTTATGACGTCAGTTCCAATCGGACTTCCGAAGCATTATTTAACCTTGTATCAAGATGTCTCGAAAATTTAACTATAAATCAAAACTTATAAGCCAATGTTTTGATGGGACAAGCGTAATGTCAGGGCACTTAAATTGTCTTTAGTCCAAAATTAAAGAAGTAGCGCCACAAGCAGTTTTTATTCACTGTTTGGCACATCCTCTGAAGTTAGTGCTACAACAAAGCTGAAACAGTATTTCACAGTGTCTCATATTTTTTTGCAACTGTAAGCGGCATACCTGCATTTTTTAATCATTCTGCCAAACGAACTCACGTGGTCGATACAGTCGTCGGAAAACGGATTCCTACTTCTGTTATTACGCAATGGACATCAAACTCTAAAATGAGTGTTATAAATAAAGACTGGGATTCTTTAAAAGAAGTATTTACTGTGATTACGATCCTCTGATCAAATTTCACTTAGGCAGAGTGTCAGCTATTTAAATATATTTAATGACTTCAAATTTTCATGGTCAGTTGTTTTTAACAATATTTTGTGGATTTACAGATGTTCTCTTCAATGTGCTACAAAATAAGTCATTTGACATTAATTTTTGCATCTTACAAATTAAAAATACGCAAATGGTCTTAAACAGCAAACGAAATGAGGATCCGTTCATGGAAATTTTCGAATTAGTGATTTCGAAAACAACAGTTCCAATTGAACACCGTGAGGGACGAAAAAAAGTGACGCTCACACAAAATAAAGTTCTTGCAAAATATAAAATTCATATTTTATGAAATATTAGATACATTTCATTACAGATTACCACACGTTTTCAAGGTATGGAAAAGCTGCATTTTGTTACATTAATGGATACTTCAAAATTTGTAGAGTATTCCAATAAATTTCTTACAAAAACAATAAATAATTTAAATGTGTACTACCCCAATATATTTACTGACCTCCAAAGATTGAAATATGAATTAAAACACATATATCTGGATAAGCAGTATAGAGATACGGAATTACAAACATTCATGGAAATTTTAACAGAAAACAGATACATTTTTAAAGAAGCTTATAAACTTCATTGCTTAATAGAGACTATTCCGTCCACTAGCATTTCCGTAGAACGGAGTTTTTCTTGCTTAAACAGAATCAAAACCAGTCTGCGTCTACAATGTTAGAGGCAGACTCAGAAACTTGTCAAGAATTTCAATTGAAAAGGAACTACTAAACGAGCTAAAGAAGGACTCAACTATTTTTTTGACGACATCACCGACAAGTTCGCAGGTCAGAAATAAAGACCTTTTGGAGACACTATGTTCAATTGAAATACAGCACAAAGCGCCCATGTCCCATTAGCCAAGGAACTTACGGTGATAATTGAAGACCCCAGCAAAATGCCTGAATTCCTCTGCAAGGGAATAACTTACCTCCTACCGAAGGACCAGGATACCAGTAACCCAGCGAAATACCGACCCATTACGTGCCTTAACACCCTGTATAAGATACTCACGGGGTGCATCTCTGAAAAAATAAGCCGGCACAGCGAAAGCAACAACTTAATGGCGGAAGAACAAAAGGGATGCCAGAAAGGGACTCTGGGATGTAAAGAGCAGCTTACCATCGACTCAGTTATCCTGGAACAAGCAAGAAAACAAAAGCGAAAACTCAACACCGCATACATAGACTACAAGAAGGCTTTCGACTCTGTTCCGCACTCGTGGCTCCTTGAAATACTCAGCATATACAAAGTGCATCCCTCAATCATCCGATTCCTACAGAGCAGCATGAAACAATGGAGAACCCGGTTACAGCTAAACACGCCAGACAGTAAAATAGAAACGGCCGAGATCCCCATCCGCCGCGGAATCTTTCAAGGAGACGCACTAAGCCCCCAGTGGTTCTGCTTGGCGTTAAACCCCTTGTCAAGGATGCTGAACACAAGTAAATACGGATACATGCTGAAGAAAGACAAGAGAAACCTACATAAAGTCTCCCACCTCATGTACGTAGATGACATCAAGCTATACGCGCCAACAATCACCCAACTCCGACAACTCATCAGTATAACAGAGACATTCTCCAAGGACATAGGAAATTAATACGCCATTACCCCATTATAAACTGCCGATTTCATGCATGTGGCAGCCGTTTTCTACCTCCCAGCACGGTAAAAGTAGCCTAAAAATCCACCCTCCCAGCAAAGGTGCTTACGTAATACTTAAACCCTTCCTATGCCAAAGGATACATTTTTGATAAAGTTACTAGCTTCAGAAAAAAGATTGGTATTTCCGTTGGCTTCCTTTTCTAATATTTGGCGATGAAACAACCTTCACTAGGTTACCATACTTCGGAATTCCAATGACGTATTCGGACACGCAACTAAATTTTCAGGTTTGAAGTTAACCAATCAGATTCTCTTGTGCTGAGACGCGCCTCTCCAAGCATTGATGAGAACTCCAAAACTGGAAACAGTGAAGTGGAACAAAAAATATTGTGAGCAGTTAAAAATTACTTAAAATGGGTGACTAGGCAGAAAGAATATTTTGGTAGCGTCCTTATTAAAACTGTTTGGTTGTTTAGAAATTTCGATTGTTTCTCTTTATAGTCCAGGCCATAAATTCGCAGATTTAATCAGAATTTGTGTACAATTAAAAAAAAGGAAGTGGTTATTCTGCAACGCGTGGTCCACTACTGCAGATTTAGAGGACTTTTTATTACAAAGATGACTTACGTTTACGTTTCCAGCACAAAATGGAGAGACCAGTCTATCCATTATAGACTTTCCCCACAAGGAAAACGTAATTTGTTGAACGCCAGGTATTTTAAGAGGGTTCAAAGCTTGTTTTACCAGCTACATAAAATTGAAAATTTTATTTTCTGAGCAGAAAATTGTTTGCAATTTAAAATGCGCTGCGAAAATATTCGTGAAACTAAAATAAATTTTCGTCTTTATTGCCATGTAAACTACTTCAATATCATCAGATCTGTATAAATTTCAGGAGATTTGCAGTCTTTAGAAATTTATTGAGAATTTCTGATCAACGTAGTTCATTATCTTTATAGGACCCTGCGGTGGTGCAGTGTAACGCGTGCGCCTAGAACGTTGTTATCACGGGTTTGTCTTAACGTTAATAAACACACACTAACACTGTAGTCCGGGGCTTGGTTCCTTAGGCCACAAGAACTTCGAATTCTTCGGAAAACTGTAGTCCCGGCACAGCATGACCCATGTGGTCCTTGCACCGTAAAACTTACATTTTTGTATTCTAAATGATCAATTAAATTCGGAGATTTGGCGCCCACACATCCATTTTGTCGCTACACCACTGAAGCGCGTATGTCAATTTGAATATATGAACCCTGTGTACCATTGAGGTTCTAACGAAACATTGATTTTGCTTAGTAAGTTTTACATCACAAGACTGCTTCAAAACACTGTACTTTCAGGGCTGACGAAAGGGGGCAGCAGACCCGGATCAAGTCTAGGGGCCCACGCTGGCAAGGACCTATGCTGCGGGTCGGGGGGTCTCGGCCCAGGAAAGGTGTCATGGGGCCGATCGAAGTGAGTCTGATGGACCACGCGGGCTCTCGACGCCCCTGGATACGTTCTACACTTTCCTTTTTTATTGCAGCTTAAATCCGATCAGATGAACTCTGCCCTTACTGCCCTCACCATAAGTATGGCTTCGTGAAGTCACTATACCTTTGTATTGTTTACGCCCTAAGCATCATGGATCATCAAGAATGGGACCGACGACGTAATGTAACCTCCGAATTACGACACTGTTGAATACAATCAAGCTTTCTGGAAATCGAACCCAGAACCGTTGACTCAAAGGTCGTGACCTATGGGGCTCTAGATCCGTAATGCAACGTTAAAACGAACACTACATGAATAAAGATGTGTGTTTCAACTCTTTTATGCAGATATATAAACCATAAAAAATAAATGCATGTGAATTGCACGTCTTCAAATCATGGCTCAAAATTGATTATCGCGCCAAATCAGTTGTACGCTTCTTCCACATTCTGAACCAATTCTCTTTACAAATATTATCGCAAAAACCTAATGAGTCTTCCTGCGCATAATTTAAGAGCTATCTCATGTGTGTTATCAGTCTTTATTAACTTATAGTTGTGCAAATGTTTACCGTATACTCCGAGCGCTATCGCGCTTATCGGTTCCCATAATCGCTTAGTAATTGAAAAATATCGTTTTTCCAAGTTCAGGAGTTGAGATTGAAACTGTCATTTGGAGGACGAAAATGTGGCACCACAAACCCGAAAGTGACAACATAAATCCGGAAGTGACAACATAAACCCGAAAATTAATACAGTCGAACCTCGTTATCGCGAACTACTTCCTGGATCCCCGTGAAATTACATAGGAATTCCCGTGCTTTTAGTTGTTTTTTTTTTTTTAATATGAACACTGTTAAGGCAAAATTAACAAGATTCGATTATAACGTTAAATGTGGAATTAAAAAATCAAATATAAAAAGTTTTAAATCTAAAAGCTGCAAAGTAGATAAATAGTCAACAAAAGGGGGAACCTCCTTAAGAATTAAAGAAGGGTGTGAAGGGATGACTCAATACGGTTATATTTTGACACTTCGCTTTATGTGTGGTACATACTAGAAACTGTTCATAGGTAGAGAGAAAAAAATGCCCCTATGTACTCCGGTTGGAATCAAACTAGCGAGCTGCGAGCTTTGAGTGACTACCCCATTGCCTTGACCGCTGAACCATAGAAGAATACTGTAGTAGAGGGAAAATGAAAGTTCTGCACCAGTGGCAGGTGGGGCCAGGTGGTGGCAGGTCAACGGTGGCGCTCTGGTGGTGGTTTTTGGAACTTTTAAGAAATTTTCGTTTTCAGGGATATTTCTCTTGATCGTTGTAGTGGGCGCTACATGTATGTCAGATGGTTATGCGTCTCCACCAGGAGGCGCTATAGGTATCCAATTTTTTCCTAGGGGGCGCAGCATTTCTTCGCTAAATCAATCTCGCAGTTCTAAATTTTTCCTAGCGGGCGCTATCTATTTATCTTTAGCAGATTGGCATCGGTAAATAATTTCCAGAGGGCGCTACCGTCCCAGGGTTACCATCGGGTTTTCCTTGTTAGCGCCTTAATGTCTGGGCGGCATCTTCGATCTTTTCCTGCCCGAACATGAAATGATTGTAGATTACCAGATTTATCACTTTTTCTTCTAACAACCCTTCGTCCCCTATTTTCCAATCACTTTTCTGCTGTCCTTCGAGGCGAACAGTGCATGTTAGCTTATTGGATATCATGTTATTATTGCAATCTCCTCTCAGCAATCCTTCTCTCTCTGTAAGTACTCTATTTCCTTTAAAGTTATTTCATTAAAAGTTATTTTAAAATTGCGACTCTTTGGCTATTCCTGTAGTTACAATTTCCCTATTTTATCTTTACAAATTAGAGAAGAGTCAGTATTAGACGCCATAATGGAATGAAGGCAGCCTAGTATTTTCGCCGGTTGCAAGCGAACGAGTAATTCGCAGACTCCTACGCCCAAACGTCTCTGCGAACCTCATCTAAGTCCTGCTCCTTCTCTCAAGCGTTTCTGCGAGCCTTCTACAAACACCGCGGTGCTTTTTTTTTTAACCTAAGTTCTATCACCCATCATTCATTTTTTTTCTGCTCTTATGTTTTTGTTTATTTCTATCTTATTTTTAGAACTTTAAAATCGAAAAGGAATCCTTCGCCCCGATAGTCTCCCTCCTGACGCGTTTCCAATAGGAGGTGGTGTGCTTGTAACGGTGTCAACCTTCCTTAGAGAGATTTATGTTTATCTTCGGCAGTATGATGTTCACGATTTATGGCGCTACCCAACTCGTCAAGGTGTTGTTCTAAGGCCCGAACAATTCTTCCAGATTCTCTGTGACAAAAAGCAATGGCTAAACATCGAGAATATATTTCCCTCATCCACCCGACATATTAAAGGTAACATTTCTGTTAAAAGGTCTGTTGATAGTATAAAGTTTACTCGCAAGAAATTTCTATCTGAAGGTGAAGTAAATGAGAATTCAATAACCCTAAGTCCCTCCAAATGAGGGAAACTGTTAAAGATGAAAGTTGAGATTGCTCGCAGCATTGTAGAATCAAAGTTCGTTGCCATCCTTTTGATCTGTTTATCGTGAAATTGAAAAATCTATGAATCCATCCAATCAGGCTGATTTTGTATATGACTCTAGAATGGATAAAGAGATTAATTCTGTTTTCAATAAGGTATTTTCTGCTCAAATATAAGAGATTGTTTATTCCAAGTTCAATTTGTATGAAGAGGAGGGTGGTGATGATAAAATTCCCGAAACCTTATTTTATCGGGAAATTTAAATTTTAGTGTCTCCGATTTGGCTCGTAATTTTTTCCAAGTGTTATCGGTAACTGCTGTCTTTGGTAGTGATATCAATTGTTTCCTGAATTGTCTCCTCAATTGTTTTGTATCCGAAAGTGTACTGTTTAATATCGATATCTTGGAAAGAATTCTAATGGAAAAAGAATCTGTGTAAAAATGCATTCTCTTTTGAAAATGGTGT
>QLNU02014733.1:0-18066 GCA_006491805.2 Dysdera silvatica | reverse complement strand
ATATATTTATGCATTTCATTTATTCATACTCATATATTCATACATCTCATATATATATAGATACTCATATATTCATACATTTCATTTATTCATACTCATGTATTCACGCATCTCATATATGAATACTCATATATTCACGTATCTCATATATGAATACTCATATATTCATTCATTCATTTCATTCTCATGTATGCATGCTTATATGTATTCATGTGCTTCTTTTCCTCATGAGATAATATTTTGGAAAAAGAAATGTAAAAGAAACTTGATATGGGCTGCGGTAATACGAAATAACTATTTTAAACGAAAATCTGGCGTAGCCTTCAAAATTGTCGCCAAATTCGCCAAATATCTATGCTAAAAGTTCATTTTTCATATTAATTTTTTTACACGGTTTGGATTAGTTGAGACATAATTTTTGTTTATCCGTTAAATACGATGATCCTTCATAATTTTAGAGACTTCAAACCTGTTTTTGCTCACATACAGTGCGATTAAAAAATATCAAACCTGGCGAAAAAAGTGTCATTTTTGGACTTCAAATATTCATAAAAAATTGCCATATCATTTTAGCAGACAAATGATTACATATTTGTGATCAGGAAGTCAAGCAATCATATAATCTCTCCTATAGGTGCTATCTCTAAGTGCGCAGTGGACAGCGAAAGGGGTTCCCTTAGGCCCAAGTTTCCGTGGCCAATTTTCTTCGCTAACATGAAACTTCCGGGTTCGATTCCAATGGTACAGTAGACGTGCCGGTTTGCTGCCACTGTATCACGGGGTTTGTCTCGGCAACAGAGTATGTTCGATTCCCGGAAAACTGTAGGTCCCGACTCATCATGACTTCATTTGACCTGTAACCCATAAAAGACAAAACAAACAAAACGGCGTGGAACCTTTTCCTCTTGCATCAAATATGAATCAGTTCTGTTTATGTTTCTCAACCTGACAATACGACCATTCCAGGTTTTAAAATAATACCTTGTTCCTATATATATATATATAAAAATGGATGATGGAGTGGGACGAACGATTTTTTTTTATCAAACTTCAGTTCATCAAGCCACAAATTGGAATGTGGCAGGCTATCAACAGAAAGTACTATGGAAAAGTAACAGTTTTCGTTCGACTTCGTATTGGCTATACACGCTTTTCCCCATTAACGTAAGTTAATTCGAAATCTTTCATTAATAGGAAAAGCGTGTATATAACTAAATTCAGTCAGTTCGAATAATTTCGAATTAACTGAAAGAACAATAGAATACTCCCCAACCGCCTAGCGGTTGTTTACGCTGTCTGAGCGTCCTGTCTGGGATTACAATGCCGCCTTCGGTGGCCACCCTTCCCAATCTCCCCCCGCCCACTCTTTGTCTACTGAAATAATGCGACGCCCTGGTGTGTTCCACATTCCACCAACCGTCAAATATTTTCCATGATTTATCCAATTTTAATAATTACAGCCGACAGCGATGCGTAACTTTTAATCGAAATGATTTTAAATTACGTGACCTTTTTCAACTTCTATCTGATATCTTTTTTAATCTTTACGTAAGTTTTAATTTTCTTTTTATTTATACACCGTGTATATAAATTCACCTTGTTTGGCGCCAATTGCTGTATGCTGTCCTTGCGTCATAAATGTGCAATCAACCAATTTTATTTCTACGTCGAAGTCAGCATTATAAGCGTAAAAGTTGAAAAGTTCGTTTCGAAGTACGTTTCAGACGGACTTGGCCGTCTTTCGTCGGGAATATAAAAAATAAATATTGATCCTTAATATTTCTATTCGCCCTGCGGTGGCGCAGTGTGGTAACGCGTTCTCCTAGTGCGCCGCTAATCCGGGTTCGACTCCCAGCAGTGCAAAAAGAACGCTTACTCAGAGATCTCATAAAGATCGCACTGCTCACTGTAGTCCGGGGTTTGGTTCCCTAGGCCTTAAGAGGTTCGGATTCCTCGGAAAACAGTAGGTCCCGGCGCAGCATGACCACTGTAGTCTTTGAGCCGTAAAACCAAAAAGAAAGCAAGTAATATTTCTATTCTGTATTCCTGACGAAAGATGCCCACCTCCGTCGAAACTAACTTTTCAACTTCACTTTACGGCGATGACGTCGATTTCGGCATAAAAATCTAATCTGCGTAGTACTGTAATCCGTTCGCGAAAAGTTGTTCACCAGTCCAGTTAGAATTCAAGGGAGCTGACGTCACAAACGGGTTGATTCATTACAGTAGAGGCGAAAAAAACCAGTTAGGAAAGACGCCCTTACCTCTACTGCAATGAAAGAACCCGTCTGTGACTTCAGCTTCCTTGCATTCTAATGGGACTGTGGACACCTTTTCGCGAACGGACTATACGTCGAATTATCTGGTATAACTAACGTGACCATTTATTTTTTCCCCTCAAAACGGGACATCAGTCGTATGTCCCGTTTGACGGAAAAAATAAACGGTACATTTACTAATTTTTAGGTAATAGCATGTTATTCAAGAAAACGCGTATTTTTTCATAGTTTTCATTTATTAATGAAAAGAACTGGAATGAACGTGTGAAAATAAATAATTTTTGTGGTCTTATATTTTTCTGAAGAACAAATTCATTAGATAATTGGCAATAACGTATGATGTTTCGCTCGGTTGGTCTTGAAATTCTAAAAGTTCGACTTGTGTATGATAAGAAACGAACTAAAACGGAATATTTTCATAGACCCATGGTTTAAAGCATTAGTTAACATAGTAACACAGTTGCATTCGCTGAGGCGGTCTTTTAATTCACCTATTACTATTGGCTCTAACACATTTGCAACAATAGCTTCTGTTTTCGTACGAGCACATCTAAAATTCTGTTCAAAACATGTTTGAATTAACTTAGCAGCACAATCGTTTGAGCGAAAACTGTGGTTCTCTTGCACCGTATGATAAGCCCGGGCGCATTTCGTCGCAGCAACTTCCAGATCTTTCGAAGTTGGTGAATCCGTTTTCTTAAAAATATTAAGTATCGAAAAATTCGGAGCGGTAGCAAGATCGGAATTTTTATAGTTTTTCTGATTTAAATGCTGGTTAAAATCGCTGGCACCTCCATGGGCCATGATAAATTCTGTACGACACTTTTCCTATCTGATGTCCGATGGAGTACTTCTTTGCTTTTTAAACGGGTACTTTGTAAGTTAACATTAAAAGTGCAGTTGCGTTTGGGCATTCTTAAAATGGCGAGGTCACGTAAAAAAATTAACTGCAATAACACGTCGATAGAACGACAATCAATCGTCAAGAAAGATGTGCAAACAAGCACAGGCTCTTGACCGATTTGCATAATATGTGTGAGACGTATTGGGCATGCCCCGTCATCGCCGCGCTACTTGGGTTCTCTTTCTGAAAACGGGACACTTCAGAGCCCTGAAGCTGTGCTTGGGGACAACGGGTCGGTCCCGTTCAAAACGGGACGTATGGTCAGGTTAGGTATAACCGATTTTATACTTTACATTTCTTAATGACATTGTACCCATTGTATCTTAATAGTGTTTCACTAGTGTTATTAAGAATGATGATTTCTATAAGACATTTACTTTGGAATCAATAAATTCCATGCCCGTATCCAGAGGGGGATCTTCGGGACCGGTCCCCCCCGAAACTAAATTTTTAATGGGACTTGGCTACGGACTTGCATGCTGTGATTGTATCTATACATGGTGCAAAAATTTTTGAACCCCCGAAAATAAATCCTGGCTACGGCCTTGATAAGTTCACACACATAGGTGCGCGCGCGCTAAAGTTACTTTACAACAAAAGTGTGTAAATTTTATGTGTGCGTAAAGGTTTCTTTAACGAACACCAGCTTTGTTAAATTAACTGTATATTTTTAAGTTTTTCGTCTTAGAAGTTAAATGCATTATCTTTTTTTATGGTGGGGGGGCTGCACTCCAGTCTTAAGTTCGGACGCGCGTAAGGATACTAGATTCAATAATCACAGGAAGTAAGAAAGCGGTTACGTCTCAAAACGAGTAATATTTAAACATAGAATACAACTCACAGCCATCTGAAAAATGGTGGACATTAACCCACCTTTTGTTCTATGTAACAAGTGAACATCGGGAACTGGTGTATGAGGAAGAGGTTTATGGGATAAATTGAGGGGTGGGGAAGATAAAAAAAAGCTAACTGCTCAATGCGGAATTTCTCAAGAGATATTCGTCAAAAATAGTGATGTGAAGGAAATCTGCGTAGAGCATGGCAGAGCATTAAGATCAATCCTTGTATAAGCTGTGCCTATTTTTGTCTTTATCCTCCATATTTGATAAAGACAAACATGGTCCTTCCGTGTTTATTCACAAATAAGGAACAAACATGGAGGATATATCTATCGGGACAAGACTTCGAAGAAAGGAGTTTTCCGAGTAAGCCCTTCATATTTGAAATAATTTGACTGTAAAATCAAATTTATTATGAGAGAAAGAACTTCCCATGACAACCATCCAATTTTTCATAACATTCCCACCTTTTGAATTCTATGCACGGATTCGTATCTATTGTGGATATAACATGTCTGTGTAAAATTAATAAGGCTCGCTGCAATATATGGGACGATATATATATATCTAATTTTTGGACAGGAACATGCTTGGGGTAGGAAAAACATTTTTCTGGCTAGAATGATACAAGAGTTCTTTATGAAAATGTGACTTTCTACTCTTGTGTATTTTTTTAGTCGAGCATTTCTAAATTTGCAGAGATTGTTGGTATCTCAAAACAGCTACGTGAATATCGCGGAATTTTTGTCGTAGATGATGGGAACACTAGGATGCAGCCCACTTCATGAAAATAAGAATTGCCAAAAAGGGAGAGAATAGGGAAATTCAGGTGACAGGCTAGTGCGGAAAAACCTTTAACAAACGAGTTCCAAACTAAGAGGTATAAATACTGAAAGTTCACACTTTCTTAAAATATTGCTAATGAAAAGAATTCCAGAAAAGGTGCGAATTTTTATGTTACTGGTAATTTTTAATTGTACTTTTGTTTTATTTTCATCCTTATTATGCTTTACTCTCCTTATTATTTTTTTTTTACTTGCATTCTGACCAATGCACTGGTGTACCACTGCAGTGGCTTGGTGAAACAAACCTAAAAGGCTTGAATAAAAAGCGATCGGGGTGTTTGTTTTTGAGTGTTTGGAAAAAAGAGTTTAATAAAATCGTTGTTTATATTTTTATTGCAACAAAAAACTGATTCAAGGTTAAACGCGATTACCCCAGTATTTTGTAAGTCATGGTTTTCATTTCAACGAACGTTTCGTGACGTGCGAATTTGTCTCTTCTCATTAATATTTATGTGAATTAATAATTAGTCCATAGGAGTAAAATCGCTACTCCGCCCTGCGGTGGGTGTGTGGTAACGCGTTCGCCTAGTGGGCCGTTAATTCGGGTTTGACTCCCAACAGTGCAAAGAATTCTTACTCAGAGATCTCAAGGATCGCACTGCATACTGCAGTCCGGGGTTTTGTTCCCTAGTTCTTAAGAATCTCGGATTCCTCGGAAAATTGTAGGTCCAGAGGTTCGGATTCCTCGAAAAACAATAAGTCCCGATGCAGCATGATCATTGTAGTCATTGAGCCGTAAAATCATAATCAAAATTGCTACTCCATAAATCATATATGAATACAAAAGCTTTTTATAGACACGGCCCTGAGTTAGTGCAATGGTAAGGCGTTCGCCTAGCATGCTGTTAACCCGGGTTTGATTGCCAACGGTGCCAAAATAGAACGCTTACTGACCAACTTCTTACTGTAGTCTGGGGGTTGGTTCCCTAGTCCTTTTAAGAGATTCGGATTTCTCGTAAAACTAAGTCCCGGAAAATCAGGACCTTCGATGTCTTTACGCTGGAAAACAAAGCATTTTATGAACATACGCGCATACGGCAATCAGCTACCCAGGGCGAAGAATAAGAATCACAGTAGCAAATTAAAAAATTCGTAATTCTGGCATATGCTTGTGTTTTCATTCTATGTGATTTCCATGGGCAACGCAAACATAGCAATAGTTTGTATAAATATTCAGAAATTCTGATATGCTAATCAAATATTAAATCTTAATACATATGCAGTTTGAAAGCTAGCATGTCGTTTACAATTGTTCTGGTAGGGGAACGCTTTCTCTTCGTCAGAAACGACATCCAGACTGACCGGGTGATGACGAAGGTAGGACGTGTGCTATCGGAACAATTTCCCAGCATGTTGTTAACTAGGGTTTGGTGCCCAACGGGGGAAAAATACTTACCGACTAACTGCTCATTGTAGTTCGGGGGTTGGTCCTACTCAAGTCCCAGTGCGACATGACCGTTGCTGTTCTAGCGCTGTAAAGATAACAAACCAATTGCCAAATTTCTACGGCCATTAGAATTTTTTTCTAAATGGATAATTTTGCACAGAATTCCATGTTATGGAAGTATTCATTGCACTATTTTAAGAGATCCCGTTTGGCCATACGGTGATTCAGTGGCAAAGCATTCATCTGTCTGCTGTGAACCCGGGTTTGGATTCCAATTTTATTGTAGAACACGAGTCGTTTCTCCTCCCATCGTAATCCGGGGTTTGGAAAACTGTAGGTCAGGGCGCAATGTGATCTTTACTGTTCTTGCGTCTTAAAAACAGTTCGGTCCCATTTCGACGTCCAGGGTAGGCAGACATCTTTCTTTATCAAGGACCGTCCTGCTTTTGAGCATTCTGTCCTTCGTACTCCACCACTTTAAGAAGGACGTTAATTTGTCATTCTTTTCGAGGCTCGTCTGGAAAGAATTAAATTACCTTATGCATACTAAAACAGCGAGAAATTTTGGGAACTGCTGTCCTACTTTTATTATGATTTTATACAGTTGCCATTGGCAACACTGTGGCGACCACCATAGTTAGTTTAACATTAACCCGCAAGCAGGCGCGCGGGGTGTTCCGCAACTTAAAATTTGTGAAAAGAACATCCACTCACACTTTTGAAACTGGCCAAACTATTTTCCTGTTGTCTTCCAAGTCACAATCTTTTGGGGTAGGGTGACAAAGTGAAAATTCCAGTTACTGTTCCCCGTAAAATTGGACATTTTTAATGAAATAATGCTATATAATTAGATGGGGTGTAAAGCACCCCGCGCGCGTTCCTCTAATCCGCGCTCCTGATCGCGGGTTGAGGTAGGAGACGCACTGCTCATACCCAGAAAGTAAAAAACATATTTCAAGTTAATTTTGGCTTGGAGAAAGGAGAGAAACGATTTGTGAGTGGATTTACTCGAAGTGGAGCTTCAAATCTGTAACAACTTCTCATAAGAGTATGCCCAACCATGTACAGAAAATTCCTGGCCAACAAAAAATACTTTATCATCCTTTACGGATAACGCAAACTACCGTTAACACAAACATATTCTTTTCCCCCCCCCTTTGGTGTTTGCGTTAACAAGCTGTGACTAAGGATACTTTGGGACTTGAAGATCTGTCCTTTATTCGGAGGTGTCCATTATTCAGTAGTGTTAGCGTACACCAAGCATTGGGACTGGGAATTGGAAATTTGTCCACTCTTCGAGAATTTCCGTTATGGAGGTTTTACTGTATGTGTACGTAATGTCCTGCAATGGATGAACTGCTGCTGTTGGTGGTGGTGATATATGCATAGCAGTGACATGACCGCGTTGTCCTTTTTCAAAATCTACAATAGGCATTACGTATATGTGAAAACAAAAATATAGATAAGAATATCTATAATATAGACCAAAAATCCTAAGGTATATGGTACGTGGCAGTTTTTTCTAGCTCGGTGACCATTGCAGTGTTTGCATTATAAAACACAATAATTAGGTTGTCTAATTGCAAATTTATAGTGCTACGAACTTGTTTTCTATTAAAAAGATTGAATATTTTTGATTTGCTATTAACCTTCGGCCATTCTTAACATTCTGTTGACTATGGATCATCAACGTTTTGTTGACCTTTAAAGTTCCAGATCTTGAATATCCCCTTTACCTTGACACTATCTATTATAAATGAGGTTATCCAAGGTTTCGTTATCTTTCACTTACCTGAGTTTTTATCGATTAATCTTACCAATGTTTTTATTTACCGTCTTCTAAACGATAGCGTACTTCTCTGATCAGGGTCAACCTTGTTCTAAATTAATATTAGTTTCGTGTATTTTTCTTATCCATCGATTTTCTTTATCGCTGTTCAAATATTATTCCAAAGCTCAAGTTCGTTAGTATTTTAAAGCTTTATTTTAAAGTATAAACAATGTACTTTCTTTAGTACTGGAATAAGTTTCTACGCAGCAGCTTTATAGCGACTTTACTTCACCGCATGGATGCAGATTTGATTCCGAATAAAATGTAGTGTTTCTGTAATAATTAAGGCATCCAAATAATGTTCTTGTAAAATGTTTAAATTTGTTATTAAATATAGCATTCGAAAAGTGATGTGTTGCTACTTGGAGAATTATTTCAAGTCCCGGAAATTCGTCTTCCCTTTTTCCAGATCGACTAGTGGTGGTGGTACATTTGCAAAATACACACACTGCGTATTCAGTTTAGAAACGTTTGGTTTGTTCGTATGCATTCATTTGGAAGTTTTGTCAAGTTAATGCCTGTGCATGATATTTAAGGTGATAAAATTTCTACAAAATACGTTGATTTAAGACAATGTTTCATCCTTTGCTAATATAGGTGATCCAGTGCTCTATAGGTGCCCCAATGTTCTAGTGACTATGCCTACTGCCATCAAGTGGACATCAAGTCCATTCGGTTGGGCTTGACTCTAAGCAAGCTTGTGCTGTGTGAAAATATACAGGGTGTCCCAACACCAGGGTTGCAAACATCGAGGAGGGATAGGGTACACCTAAACGAACAATATTTGTCATAGAACCTAGGGTCGCAAACCACTCACAGCGCCAGTTCTAAAACCGTCCAGCATGCACAAATAGTGACAACCAGCGTATGAGAAGCGCAAAATGCGATGTCCTAATCATCTATGCACTTGAACAACTAATTTGAGTTTTATCTGGCGCTTTTCACGCACTGGTTGTGCATGCTGGACGGTTTTAGAACTCGCGCTGTGCGTGGTTTGCGATCGTAGGTTCTATAACAAATATTGTTCGTCTAGGTGTACCCTACTCTTCCTCGATATTTCTAACCCTGGTGCTGAGGCACCTTGTATTGTGGTTTGGAAACCATACTAAGCTGTCAGTCCCTTCCTGATGACATACAGTGTAGCCTTGAGACGTAGAGTATGCGAAGAATCTCTTTATAACGAAAACATTTAATTCGAAAAAATATGCGAATCTCTTGAAAACCTGAAAATAAAACACCTACAGCAGGATAAGAAAGTCTTCATACGCTTTTACCTCAGGCAATAAAATTGTTTGTATTCAACAAAACAAATATACCAAAAAAAATTTTTTTTAACATGCAGGGTGGCCATAATTAAAGATGAGGTGTTCAGAGCCCGGTAACGAAAAATTCGTTGGGCCAACCAAACTGAACCAGATTTAGTGTATATACTCTGGGACTATGGATTTGTCATTATTATTTTGCTTTGTTTTAGAAAAAGTGGTTCAAAATTTCCTTACCGGAGAAAAATGGCGCTTCAATTTGCGTTACAGGAATACAGTATGCATATAAACATACAGTAGTATACTAATAAATTTGACACCCATGTTTTTAAAGCTGATACTAGCGGTCCAAGACACTCCGGGCTAAACGGAGGGACCCTGGTTCGAATCCAGGATGGGGAAAGCGTCTCGTTTTTCCTATAAAAAAAACAGCTCCAGTATAAGCTTTAAAAACGTGTGTGTCAAATTTATTAGTAGTAATAATTCCCCCTCCCTCGGAAATTCACAAAACACTTGCTCCAGTCGCTTTGTGTGTTGACCATAATATTGGCAATTGTGTAACCCCTGAGAAGGGTAACAATACCTTACAACATACAATATGTAAATATGGAGTAATCACAAATTTCGTAGTTAAATTTTTTTAATACGTTGCTATTTCTATCTCAATCACCGTATATATGTACGATTTTACCTACCTTGGCGCAGAATGATCATTTTGTCCTTGCGCCACAAGAAATAACCAACCAACCAATCGATGGTAATCTGGCACCATCCTCAGAACCTTATCGACTTTGTTTACACACGATGTTGGTCAATATAACCATTTTGCTAATCACAAATCCGTTGGTTGAGAGATTTTTCAGCAAATTTCAACCAAGCTCTCTTCTATCATCTATAAATTTAATTTTTACGTGGTTTTCATCCCAATCAATAAATAGGATTTTAGCAAGTTTAATGATATATTTCCGGACTTTGACATTTAGGGAATATATTTTGTCCTGTGCCAATGTGACAAAGTATACATTGGTCAAACACGTAGTTTCTTCGCGTAAGATTAAAAGAACATGAAGCACACCCAAAACCACATATGTGCAAAAACAGGAATTCCATAAATTCGCTTTGGCTAAAGTTTTTTTTCACTAACAGACCTAAAGTTTTTCGAAGCCTTTTACATTCTTTCCAATGCCAATATCACATAACGCATTTTTACCTTTTGTTTTTTTATTTATTTTATTCTTAAAATTGCACGTACGGTCTCATCTCGTCTGGCGCAGAATGACCCCCGTTGTCCTTGCGCCATAAAAATACAATCAACCAACCAAGCCAATATCACAGTTAATAACCAGCTACCAATCAACATACTATTTCACTTGTTTGGATAAACTTCATTGATTCTACAACCAGGAACGTTGCCAGACGCATAAATTTCTTGTGTCTCCCAACCAACGAATTTGTGATTGGCCGGATGGAAACGTTGACGTGCATCGTGGGTAAACAGTCAGTACGGTTTTTATATAAGCTATTTGTCTCCCGTTTGAGGCTGGCAATAGCGGACATCGATCCAGCCGCTCGTGGATGGTTTGTTATAAATTAGTGATTATAAAAGTGATTGTGGAATAGTTTAATTTAAATTAGTGATTGGAAAGTGATAGTGAAATTTAGTGCTTAATTTTCTGATGTATATTAGACCTAGGTGGAAAAGCTAAAAGCATCCGCCATAAACTCGCCCTGGAGAGAGAATTCAAAACTAATAAAGAAAGAAAGATGTAAGGTATTATTACCCTCCGCAGGGATAACACAATTGCCAAATATGGTCAACACAAAAAGCCACTGGATACGTTTTTTTGTGATTTTCGTGGGGAATTTGTATAGATAACGATTTCTAATAATACCTTACATGAAAACTGTGTGTACGGATAAAAGGAACATCGTTGTTTTCCTGATGGCAGAATAGGTAGAGGCACAACGGGTCATACGTTTGGTCCCCGATTCGACACCGGGTAAGGGCAATTTTTTTTTTTGCTTCTGCACGTAAAGCTCTAGTTTCAGCTTAAGCGTGGGTGAAAAAAATGGTCTAGAACAGGGGTCTTCAAACTTTTTCAGTTCAAGGGCCCATTTTGCTTATTATTGTTGGCCCGCGGGCCGCACTACAGTACCGGCAATATGAGGACTGAACAAAAGCGGATCGGGGCGTAGGGCATTCTGGATTCCGCTTGTTGCCCTTTCAGATCTTTATGTTGGTTTTGCCTGCGAAAATATTTTATGGATCCACCGCTGAAACTGAATATACATATATTACAATGCAATATACGTATGGAAGCAAAAAAAAAATTACAGTACTTTAAGGCTTAAAGTATTGTAAATGTTTTTTTCCACAACTGCAAACAATTGTCAGTGGAAGTTATATCTACATAATTCTTATTAATCACAATTATGTTGTTTAATGTCATTACGTGAATGTGTGTCACTTATTTTAAGTTTTTAGGATAAATCCCATGTCATTAATTACATTTAAAATGTTCAATTTCATTATGTATGTCAGTTATTGTTTCTTAATTGACCGTTAAATGGAAACATCTGATTATTATTTTGTATGACTTACTTACATTGTAATTTTTATAATGTATTCAAAATAAACTATGGCGAACCGTATACGGGGCATGTCCGGCCAGCGGGCCGTAGTTTGGAGACCCCTGATCGAGAATCAGTACGGTTCTGATGATGGCGGCAGATGGCCATCGAAATAGCTATTTACGTCTTAAAAAATTTTAATTGCGATAATTTGGGATATATTTAATACTATATTTAATTTGAGCAAAAATATCTTTAATATTCAGAATGGTTTATCCAAACAAGTCGTTCTTAGTAATGAAATGAAACTAAGCCATTTAGCATTAACGAAAAAAATCTTAATATAAATATTGCATTGAAAACCGTTGTATGTGTGGAGGTATACTAAAACTTACGATTTTTGTTCTCTTACCGTAGGCGTAAAGTTAAATGGGCCTGTCCCCCCCACCAATTGGAAATCTCAATTTTGTATATATTATATACTTGGCCCCCCCAATACCTTTTGAAGACTTTTTGATACCTCTACTGTAGACTAGATGGAGACTTCGACATGCTTGTTTAAAACATGGCGTACGCAAAAATCTGTTGGAAAAATTTGTTTTGAATACCTTTCTAACGTCAAAGAACAATTTTTGATTGTTGTCTACAAAACCAGAAAATAAACATTTTAAAAACAAAATTCTAATTTATTTTGAAAAAATATATATACTATAATAAGGAAAATTGTCCTCAATTAAACGTTTTGTCTCTT
The DNA here is from genome assembly GCA_006491805.2 of Dysdera silvatica. Taxonomy (NCBI): domain Eukaryota; kingdom Metazoa; phylum Arthropoda; class Arachnida; order Araneae; family Dysderidae; genus Dysdera; species Dysdera silvatica. The sequence continues at coordinate 5,397 of QLNU02014733.1, read as the reverse complement.
ATTCTGCCTTCTTTCCTTAGTTAATGCACATTCCTTTCCTTTGATGGTGAATGATTTCATCGGCAGGGCCAAACCAGCCCAAGAGGGAAAAACGACGCTTGCAAGTCCGATACCGAACTCTGACTCCATATAGCAGGGTTCTCTAAAGGCCGGTTGGGAATTTGTCGAAGGGGAATGCCGCTCTTCATAGGGATTGTTCGGCGGCCACTCCCAACCCCTTGCCAAAAAGAAAAAGGAGGCCCAAACCGTAATACTGATGTTGCTAACTTAAAAAAAATAAAAAAATTTAAGAACGACTGTTTTACAGTGATGAAAGGCTATTTTCATCGTTAATAACCATTTTCTTTTGAAAAATAATTATAATAAAGTAAAATAATTTTTAATATTAATAAAGCAGTTTTTTTTTTATGAAATTACGCTTAAGCAATTTACAAATTTGACTTACGTAAAATTCAAGTTACGTAAAGGTTAAAGGTTCACGGAACATATTACTTACGTAACTCGGGGGATTGACTGTATTTAACTGTGATTACATTTATTTTTATCTTCTACACGCAGTGTGCCTCACATTTCAGTATTGCAGTTCTGTGAGGGCGGTTATTACTATATGCTATTATATATTATTACTATATGCTATTATATATTATTACTATGTGCTATTATATTATTATTGCTTGCGTCTTACGTAAGCATGTTTCAGATGCCCTTCTCCCCGTTGTTAGAAAAAAACTCAAACCCCATTCCCCAAAGCTGCTTACGTAATATTTGAGCGGCCCCTGATTTAACATTATTTAAAACAACGTTAAAACAGCAGCAAGACATTGTCTGCGTAATTACAATTACGACAATCCAAAATTTCAAATTATTTAAAAATTAATATAATTAGAAAAGAATATGAACCGACAGGGAATGAATGGGATAGGGGCGAGATTAAGGGGATATGTGGTGTTATGTGCCGAGAATTTGAACAGAAAAAGGAAGAAATAGTATAGAATGTCGGGCCGATACACTGTACCGACAGCCGTAGTCTAGTTCACGTTCGGGTAATAGAGACAATTTGCCAAGGGGGCCAATGTTGGCTGCGTAGTTGTTTCCTGTTTAACTTCTGCGCATGACGTCGTCATCGGGACACTCCAACGTTGTTTACATTACGCTGTGCCCTGCGGTGGCGCAGTGTGGTAACGCGTTCGCCTAGTACGCCGTTAATCCGGGTTCGACTCCCAACAGTGTACAAAGAACGCTTACTCAGAGATCTCATAAAGATCGCACTGCTCACTGTAGTCCGGGGTTTGGTTCCCTAGGCCTTAAGAGGTTCGGATTCCTCGGAAAACAGTAGGTCCCGGCGCAGCATGACCACTGTAGTCTTTGAGCCGTAAAACCAAAAAACAAACAAACATTACGCTGTATCTGTGCATCCCAGCTTTCTGTTTTGGTTTATCCAAATCGTTTTTGAGCTATTTTGTTGTTATCAAATTGTTTAGCTTTTTTACAAAAGGGGTTTCCTTGAAGTTACGTTTTTATCATCACGTTATTAAATTTTGTCATCACGTTTTTTCCATCACGTTACAATAACAATGCCTAACTGTACCGTGGTTACTTGTGGAACCTATAGTCGGAAAACGAAAGGAATGGATATTGTTTATCATTCATTTCCTCAGCCTTTAAACATAAGCAAAGTTTAGATCTGCGAATGTAAAAAGGACAAATTTAATGTTACTAATGCTACCGTCTTTTCCCAATATTTAGACAGTGCATATACGCAGTAGCGGTTCTAGATAAAAATATTTGGGGGGCACAAATTCTGCCCGGCGGCGTCCGTGCATAATAGGCAATATTATAAAATGCGATTATATTTGGGGGGCTGTCCGACATTTTAAATGACCATGCTGACCATACGCATACGCATGTTTTTAAATTTTTAAAAAGTACTGGGTTTTACAACGGTCTTTGATTTTACCATGTTTGGCGCAGTATAGCCCAGATGCTCTTGCGCCATAAAACATCCAAACATATTTGGGGGCATAGCGCCCCCTTCCGGCCACAGCCTATACGTATATATATCAGGAAATGTAAGTTCATTCGAAGTATTTGGCATTTTATTTATAAAACTCTATTTAAATATTAACGTTGAAAATATTTTTACGGAGGTCAATTAGAAAAAAGCGTTACTTTTTTTTTAGTCACATTTTTTTGTTACGTCTTAATAAAGGTAGGGAGCTGTTGTCGCCACTTTATTGTAATTATATCACTGGTATAATTATTAGCATTATAGACTCCTACCTTTATTAAGGCAGAGAGTGGCGGATTAGCGAATTGAGGTTTAGAGAGTTGGGGATTATCAAATTTCGGATTAGAGAGTACCGGAATAGCGAGTGACGGATTATCGAATCCAGATTGTCGAGTTGCGAATTCGCGAGTTGTGGATTAAAGAGTTGCCAATTAGAGTTACAAATTAGAGAGTTGTGAATTCATGTTAATTAAAACCCGCTAAATTTAAAAATCTTCGAAGTTATTGAATACATTTTCAATGTTCTGATATTGAAGATATTTTACTTTTTTTTTTTTAGAGTGAAAAAAAAATATAAAGAAGACATTTTTTGATAATATGTGTGAATAATATAAACATTAGCCCATGATTATAAAGGGTGTGTAGGCTAATAAATCCTGTATTTGTTCCTTAGAAATTTTTAAGCTGAGTAGTTTATGTAAATGTACCCCATATAAATTAGTTGTATGTAAATTTCTATTTAGGACTTGTTATTTGTGAAGTGATGGTTGTAAAGTATATATACAGGGTCTTTATAATTAAAGTTCCACTTTTAAATGGCCATAAAATGAAAACTATTGGACCAAATATTATCAAACTTCGCAATAGCTTACAAGAGGTCATGGGATTTTATTTTCCGCAAATAAAAAAATAAATAAAGTAAAAAAAATAAAAGTTCAAAAATCAACACCAGCGGGAACAGCGCTGTATGCAATATTGTTAAACGAAATAAAAATGAAGACATCGGTTTAAAACGTGTTTAGTCGTTTTCAAAACGAAACCGTTTTTGGGGGGTTATGCAAATTGTTTATGGTGATAACATAAACAATTTGGCGGAATTGAAAGATGCGATACACCGACATGTCCGCAACATTCCTCCTGATATGCTAAGAGCTGCTGTTGAGAACGCAGTAATGCGATTTAACTTGCTTTCAGAAAATGGTGGACGCCATATTCAACATGCTTTGTAACACGTTTTAGAAACGATTAAAAACGTTTTAAAACGATGTCTTCATGTCTTATTTCGTTTAACAATATTGCATACAGTGCCATTCCTGCTGGTGGTGATTTTTTAACTTTTATTTTTATTTATTTGTTACTTTATTTATTATATTTATGAAAAATAAAATAACATGACCTCCTGTAAGCTATTACCAAGTTTGATGACATTTGGTCCAGTAGTTTTCATTTTATGGCCATTTCAAAGTGGAACTTTAATTATAAAGACCCTGTATATAAACAGTGGCCGACAAAGGGAGTGTTTAGGGGTATACTCTTCTCCCCCGAAATTGAACAAAAAAATATTAAGTAATGCAACTATTTTAAAAAAGGTTCATTAGCATTATGATTCTCCAAGGGGAAGAAAAATACCACCCCCGAAAAACGCAATCTTCCCCGAAAAAAATCGTATCTCTTTGACAAAACCCTTGAGTCTACAACTATCTGTGAATTTAGTTCATGTTCTTTAACCTTGCTCAGGCTATTTAGACAAAGTAATTCAAACCATATGCTGAATGTCGCTCAGCAAAACCGAGGAGGTGGAGTACAAAGGTTTAGTACTATCTTCCAAAAATTTGTTCGCTTTGCACTAGCTCTATGAAAAGTTCAAGTTTCTGATATTACGCCCACTGCGTTCTGAACACATTGGACTTTAAAAGAATCTGGGAGGCATAGATTTAAGCAGTGGGATACACAGTGGGCGTAAATAGCTTTTGGGAATTTCTTCTTTAAATGGGCTTGAAAACCCCGAACATCACCTCTCGCTGCGGAGGCTCTGTCATAACCCTTCTCTCTTAAGTCTAAACCGTACTCAAGAAACTTTTTTCTATGATGGCTGCCAGCGCCTCACTAGGGACATTGTAGATGGGAACACATGTAAGAAAATTTTCCTTGATCATAAAAAGTTTGACGTTGGTAACATACCGTAGGCACAACAAAACTGCTCAACTTGAGAAACGAACGTCCGTTGTTTCGCCTGCTAAAACTGTATGATATTGACTTTCTTGTACTTGTTCCACAATCTTTTTCTGAAAGAGAAAAGCAATCAAACTATTCTGAATCCATGGACTAATGTAAATTGCAATCCGTGAACTGTTTTCCAAATGATCCTTAGGTATCAGATCCCTTCCTTTGGCCCGATACCTGAGAAGGTTACGGAAATGGCCATAATTTTTTAAATGCGTTGAAAGTGCGTACCCGCTCTGAATGCCCTCTCAAAGGGATGTTTTGCATGCCACAAAGTCGAATAGTTCCAACAATTCCATCCAGTCTTAATCGGTTACCTTTCGCATTTTTTTGGTTTTTAGAATCTAGTTGCTTTTCGGTACTTTGTTTCTTTCCTTCAACAATAGCCACAACGTCGTTTACATTCAAAACTTCATTTTTATGATATTCGGTTAACCAGGGGCGGACTGGCCATATGGGCGATCTCCCGATGGGCCGCCTCAAATATAATCATAAAGAGGACCGGTCCGGTTTAAGATAGAGGGCCTGTAAGATTTAACGCATAAAGAGGGCCGATTTGGTTTAACACAGAGGGGCTGTAAAATGTGGCCTAAAGAGAGCCGAACCGATATAGTTTAAAGAGCGTCAGTTTGGTTTGACATACATATTTATAGTTTGGATAGAATTGGGGGGGCAGGGGGTGCTGGGCATAAGCCTAGAGTTTTCAAAATTAATTGGTGGGGCCAGGCACATATTATGAATGTGTATACATTACAATATATGTAAAATTGAAGATTATTTGCGAGCCTGGGGCCCGTGCCCCAACCACCCTGCAACCAGTGGGTGCTTAACCCATATAATGCTACGTTGGTGATTCAATATAAGAAGTTACTGATACCTTTCGGCATAACGGTAAGAAATACTATTTATATTGTTACTACTATTCTTTATTGCATACAGTATAGAGTTAGAAACCTGCAGGGGCTACGGTTCGATCACTCGCGGGCCGGGCCGCGTATTTCCATTCCCGGGTCGATTCAGACGCTTGGCGTCGAGCGGCTAAAACTGGCAATGACGCCAAGGTTGCCGCTTGCGGCCCACGTGCGCTTCCTGCCCTTTGTTTGCACGCCGTTAATGTTTGTTGAGAACAAAAATGGAGGCGCTTCGAAGTGTAGTTTTACGTAATC
>QLNU02014732.1:0-14174 GCA_006491805.2 Dysdera silvatica | reverse complement strand
TAACTAAATAATTAAAATAAAATGAATCACCAAACAACAACTATTTCAACGATTTACAATTTACTGACTTTGCAGAGCATCACGCTTTAACATCGATGATTGCACAAAGACTAAAAGAAAATGTATTGGTAAAGAGACACCAATTTTTTTGTTGGGGGCAAAACCCCCCTGCTCTCCTCTTGGCAAATGCCTGTAACAAAGTTTTTCAATTATAAAAATTTTCTAAGTTCTCTGAAAATTTCAAAGATATAGGCTACATTGAATAATAAGTTCAATACCAATAAAAAATATTGACTTAGAAAAATAAATCAACAAAGTATCTACAACATTACTAATACTACCTTAACTTATGCAATTGCTAAATACATATATTTATTTTTCAAATATAAAATATAGTGATAAATCAAGAAAGACGACTGCTGTTGAGGCTGGAGGTCCAATGCTGTTAAGTATGGAAAATGTGAAAATGAAAACTGCTTCTATGTAAATTTGAAAAATGAATCTGATATGCGTGACTGAATTATGGATTATGCCACGTTAACTTTGATAATTTTAAAATCCTAAATCAGATCGTTAAAGTATAAAAACAGATACACACGTTGCTACATAAGCGTAACAGATGCTCTACGCTGTTCAAATCATTTTGATTTACAAATATACGAGAAAAGTTACGATTTTTTCCACACTAGTGCCGAAATCATGAACGGAATGTTACGTTGCAGCCGGGACTCCAATTTTGCCAAAAGGTGGGAGCCAGTGCTATAATGTCATCAAAAGAAATAAAAAATGCCAAATATGGAAACCCATTATTCCCCATTTTCTTGAATTGCTATAAAAATTAGAAATGCAGGAGCATGAGCAAATTTAATCCTATAGGGAGCAGGGCTGTCTCGAGAAGCTAGACCTTCGTTAAGTAAAAGCATAATGCCTTTTTGTCAAGGAAAATATATATATAGCGCCAATTGCGTAATGATATATATATTCGGAAAGTATACTCCGACATAGCACCGATATCAAAGATATTTATGACTATATATGCGTGATTATTGTAGAAATATTAAAGTACATGCCATATTTTGCAATGATGCATAGAACAGCAATTCACTGATGATTCTAAATCCTTTAGAAAATTTAAGGAGGCACGCATTTTCCTTTTCTGAGCTTATATCCCGGTTTAATGCACCTCAGCACACGACACTTCTTAAAGAATGGATCATACACTTTTCCTGACGAGCACCGATTGATTTCGCCAACTCTATCGCCATCAGAAGGATTAATATCGAGTAACCAGCTGAAGGACATAGTTTCATATCCTCCTCCTCCTCCTCTACGGTAAACACAATTCAAGTCCTCTAGATTTACAACATTATTACAAATGGCGCAATGCACGTTGCGATATCGAATAATATCGTCTCCTGAGAGATCAAAATCGTCACCATAAATCATAGCCATATATGAGTGGCAATTCTTCTTTACTGATTCGTCCTTCCAATCAGGGGGACAGTCAGATATTAAATTTTTGGAACAACTTATTATGGACTCACTCAAACTAGGTGGATATGTGAACTTTATTATAACAGAAAACGAAGTTCGATTGCTTTGTTTTCCGTCATTAACTTCTGCTGATTCGACATCGCTTTCGTTATCCTTTTTAACGGTAACTACTGAGCTCCATAGACCAATGCCCTCATCAAGCACCAAATTCGGATTGTTGCCATTTTCTTTATGTCTTCTTACCACTTCTGCGTAATCTGACTTTGGTATGAATTCGGTAACGTTGATATTCCAGAACACCAAGTCTTCAATATCGTCATTGCACAAAGCGCAAAAATAATTTTTGTAGGTAGTTGAGGTTTTAGGATTGGTTACAGGCAAATTTGCAACCGGGTCTTTTATATTCCAATCCACAAGAGCCTCGCATAAAGATTTTACTTCAGAATCTTGTTCCCACTCTCGTCTGCACTTGTGTTTTACAACGATGGTTTTATATGCCCCTACGAGAAACATGCATGACTCTTCGCGAGTATCAGGCCAAGTTCTTTTATCAAGAGGATTTCCAGGTTGGTTATGTGGAGAGTCGATGCAGCAAGTGCCGTATTGTCTACAAGATGGCTTGCATTCACACGTGTATCTAAACAGGTTATCTTCGTCTACTGGCCGCTTTACCGAGCAAGTATCTTTCGGTGGACAGGCGACACCCAATGCTTTTAATTCATCGTAATCCGGCTGTAAACCTTGATGCAGATCAAACAAAACGATTTCGGAAATAACGATGAAAACTATTTTAATCATAGTGTCGTGAGCTTTGTATTGCCAAACTCTTGTTCCCGTTTTCATACGTTTCTTCGGATTATTTCTGACCTGCAAAATAAAAGCCTATATTAAAATTCATGCAACTAAATTTTAAAAAAATGTATATTAGTTTTGATTTAACATGCAACTATGCGTGTATCAATGCATGTGTGTGTGTAGCGCACAATAAGCACCTTAATTAATGGGAAGGGTGTCCGGAGAATGTGACGCTATAATCCCAGAATATGCAACTGTTGCACAATGCTTAACCCCATTCATGGATTTACTTACATTTTAATCATACCTCTTTTTTGGTAAAAGCAATTTAAAATTGACGGGAGTTGGGAGGGCTTATATAGCTTTAAAAATCATGTACCCAACGTTAAAGCGAAGGATCTAACTTGATATCCATTGGAGGTCTTGAGCTTCTACAATACCTCCCCTTTATTACGCTCATGCTTTTCAATGAAAAGCAACTGAAGAAAGGGAAGTCAAAAATATTTTATAAAATAATTTTTATATATCATCATCATCATCATATTCAACCATTATCTATCCACTGCTGGATGAAGGTCTCTCCAAATGCTTTCCACACAAGTCTATCCTGAGCAATTCGCTTCCACGTCACCCCAACCTGTTTTCTTATTTCATCCACCCATCTAGTTTGAGGACGTTTTCTAGGTCTTCGGTGGTCTCTTGGAATCCAGTTCAGAATTTCTGTTGTCCATCGTTGATCAGTTCTTCTTGCAATATGCCCAGCCCATCGCCATTTCAGCCCTTTTACTTTAACAATGATGTCCTCTACTCTAGTTTGCTCTCTCACCCAAGTGTTTCTTTTTCGATCTCTCCTAGTTATTCCAAGCATGCACCTCTCCATGCTCCTTTGCGTTGTCTGTAACTTTCGTATTGCTCCAACTGTTAGACTCCATGTCTCTGATCCATAAGAGAGGACTGGCAATACACACTGGTTGAAGACCTTTCTTTTTAGACACAAAGGCAATTTCCCCTTCAGGATAAAACTGTTTCTTCCAAATGCACTCCAGCCAAGTTTAATACGTCTGTTGAGTTCTTTCATAATGTTGCCATCCATTGAAATCAGCTGGCCAAGGTAAATATATGAATCAGCAATTTCTAGCTCAGTGTTGTCAACTTGTATTTTTGTTTCCTCTACAAAATTATTGAACATGATCTTAGTTTTTTGTAGGTTCATCTTGAGTCCAACTTCTTCACTTCTAGTGCGAGTATTATATATAATTTTCTTTAAATCAGAAAAGTAAAGTAACAACTTTATTCTTCTCAGTATGAGTTTTGCTATTTTACGCATTAAACATTCAAATAAATAACTTCTTGGCCAAGGGCGTTGCAAAATTACGGGGTGGGCGTTTTTCCAATGTTAACGTAAGCAAATAACCACTTTAACCTTTTAATATTAAAATATTCCATATATTTCGATTTTATGGGGGGGGGGAACTGTCCTCTGCCCCACCCAAACGACCCCCATGTTCTTGACTCAGGTGATTACTAAATCTTTTCTCACTGTGAAGATGATCGCTTATGCAAGCTCAAACGATTAACTATCATAATATAAGCGATCTGTAACGATTGTAGTATAAACGATTATAATATAAACGAATATATCTATTATAATTTGAACGAATATATCTATTATAATTTGAACGAATATATCGGTTATAATATAAACGAATGTATCGATTATGATATAAACGAATATATCGATTATAATGTAAAGAATATATTGATTATAATATAAACGCGATTAACTATTATTATATAATGTAGTTCATTTACTTCGTATTTGCTCTTATAGTCATATTGCGCTACTTGATTGCGGGAGAGTGAAATCAAATCTATGCGTAATTGTAAATTTCAATCTCACACTTTTAAAACAGAGACATGGCTGAATTGATAAAATTTAACTTTAGCACTTGTCGTCACCTACAGCGTTTAGCTGAAATTATAATAATAATAATACTTTATTTATTCTTCTTTGAACAGTCGTTGTGACAATACATGACCACACAAAGAAAGGTCCCAAGAAAATATCTCTGATGAATACAACAGGTTTGAGGACCTCTGACCGATTCAGTATAATAATTCACACACACACACAATACGTGTAGCCATCAGGCTATTTCCACATATTACAACACCCCACACTCTTTACCAAAAATCACACATATGTAATGCACTTTATATATGAGTTGTTTTTATATTTGTCTTTAATTTACTGATTTTTTCAATTATCCATAAATTGTTAGACATTACTGAGTATCAAGTATTTTTTTAGCTCTTTTTTTAAATTTTACTATATCATTTAACCTCTTTAGCTCATCTGGTATTTCATTCCAATATTTAGGTCCTGTGTAATTTACGTTGCATTTTCCCATTTCTATTCTTATTTTGGGTAATATTAATTCATTATAATTTCGACTTCTACTCCTATCTCTTTCGTTTAATTGAATTATTATAAGATTTGTATGTCTATTTTCTCTCATCCTTTCAAACATTTTAATTAGTGTACAGTACTTATGAACCTGTTCAATTTGCAATATATTAGAATTCATTAAAAAATTTTGTAAATCTATTCTATTATCCAGTTTGATCGATTTATTTTGCAAGTTTTTTATTACATCATTGTTAACAATACCCAAATTAAACAACAATGTCAAACAATCAACGTCTATTGGCGTAGTGATACCAACGCCGATGGTATGGCGCGACCAGATGGTGAAACGTTCTAAAGAAAATAGATATTTCTGCCTTCGGTGGGACCTGAACCCACGACCTTCCACTTGCCGGGCGGAGGCTCTACCCACTGAGCTACGAAGGATAACATATAATCTCTTTACGAACGTATATATACTGTTGCCAGTTATAAGAGATTATGTGTTGTCCCTCCTCTTATTATTTCTTTTTCTTGACATTAATTCATCTTTAGTCTTTCTGCTCACAAATCTTGCCACTATTTTGTCGTGTCGTCCTCCTGCGCTGATTCTGTGAGCTGACTCTATTTGTTCCAGGTTGATGTTCATATCCATTTTCTGACATATTCTTTTAACCAGTTCCTTACAATTCTCATCTTCTCTATATTTTATCCCCACAATTTCCACATTATTCCTCCTATTGTGTTGCTCAGCTTCAACCTGGTCCTCATCAATCTGTCTGTGTCTTCTTCCAGATTTTTTTACTTTCTCTCTCTCTCTCAATTCTTCATTTTCTTCATCTCTCTTTATATTCGACTTCTTTTCTCCACTCCTTTAGCTCTTTCTTTAATGTATTATTTTCTTCTAGGACTCTTCCAAATTTTGTTGACATATCAGTAAAGGTAGCCATCATACACTTACAATCTATCTATGTCTTCTTCCAGATCTTTTACTCTCTCTCTCTTAATTCATTTTCTTCATCTCTCTGCCTCTCATTATATTCAGTTTCTTTTCTCCACTCCTTTAGCTCTTTCTTTAATATATTATTTTCTTCTAGGACTCTTCCAAATTCTGTGGACATATCACTAAAGGTAGTCATCATACACTTATAATTATTTTTCATTTCTTCCATTTGGTTATTTATTTCAGTGTCTTTCTGAGCTTGTCTTTTTTCATTTTTCTTCACACAGTTCTTTATTTCTCTCAATTCAGTAAGTATTCTCCCAATTCCCATTCCCACTCGTTCAACCTCCCCTGGGCTATCAAATCCTGCATTGACTCTGTTATTAAATTCCATATTCGATTCTCCTTCCCTATAATTTTTTGATGGTGAAAGATCCGCATTGTCAACACTTCTAGTTTTCATTTTTCTATTCTTGGCCATTTCTTCCACAACTAATACTTTTGTATCATAGATTCGACCTGGCCTATTTACTTTGAATTTATACTAGAATGGAGAGTGGATGAAGAGGGGAAAAGAGCTCTTTGGCCCACACATTAAAAGGTCGGATAGTTTTGCTCTTGCCAGTATAGTTACTACTATACTATATATCAGTAGAGTTACTACTAGCGTGGTTAATGATTGATCACAAACATTTTAACAAATAAAACATCGAAGTTAAGTTTTTATAGCAACGGATGGAAAACAGAAAAAAAAAATCATCACAGATTCTAATTCTCGAATCAGTGGCAGCGCTGGGGTGAGGTTTTTATGGGCTCTAGATTAAGAAGGATAGAATGGGCCCCTAAAGAACGTGACACACGCGATGATTAAGAGCCATTATTTTAAATTTAGACAAAGTGAGATAGCTGTATTTTTGGATTGGCTTGATTTTTTTTAGGATGAAATACTGTCCGTTCGAGTAGACTTGGCATCCGATCCCGTTAGCAGATGGGTCGTTTCATTGCAGTAGAGGATAGAGCGTCTTCCAGAACTCATTTTTTGCGCGGGAAAAACGAGTTCTTGAAGACGCTCTACCCTCTACTGCAATAAAACAACCCGTCTGCTAATGGGATCAGACGCCAAGTCTGTGTGAACGGACAATAGATCATGGAAAATGAATCACTGGCGTACGCAGGGGGTGTTGATGGGGGTTGTAACCCCCCATTGCAATGAAATTTTGTATATTTAACATAGGAATATATGAGTTGTAGCTCCGTAACCCCCAGTGCAGCAAAATGTTAAATCCACCCATGGAGAAGGGGGAGAGGCGAAGTCCCCGAATCTGTGGATCTGGTGCCCTATCGACTGAACAATATACCACAGACATGGGAACGGAAGTAACTCTTTACTAAATGGGCAGTTATAATCCCAATTTTTCCGACAAACAAAAGCAAAAAAGTCTACCTTTTTCTCCAAGAAACTCTAGATAATGCCAATGTTAAAAAATTTCCAATTGTCTAAAGGTGAAGAGTAAAAAAAAATTATTCCACCTTTTTCTCATGAGAAAATCTAAATTTTTGCTGAGCTGGCAATTGAAATTGCATGAATTTCCAACTACACAAAAAATTAATTGTTCATCCCTTTTCTTTTCGAGTTTAACTGGAACTTCACAACTTGGAACTTGTTTTTTTCAATTGTGGGGAGACTCCCACCATCTCCGATAAGGCAGGCCCTGGGCTTGACAGTATACCACAGACGTGGAAACAGAAATAACTAACTAAAATGGGCAGTTATAATCGCGAAATTTTTCCACCAACAAAAGTGAAGAAAGTCGGCATTTTTCTCCAAGTAACTTTCGGTTTTGCCAATATCAAAAAATTTCCCAATTGCTTAAAGTTGAAGAGCAAAAAAAAAAAAAAAATCCACTCTTTTTGCCCCCGAAAAAATCTAAATTTTTGCCCAATTGAAATTGTATAAATTTCCAACTACCCGAAGAATTAATTATTCATCCCTTTTTTTTTTTTCGAGTTTAACCGGAATTTCTCCAACTTAGAACTTGATTTTTCCGATTGGTGGAGACTCCCTGATCCATGCCATAAAGCCGGCCCTGGGCTAGACACTATACCACAGACGTGGAAACGGAAATAACTATTAACAAAATGGTCAATTCAAAATGGTCAATTATAATTGACCATTTTGTCGGAAAAATTTGCGATTATAATCTCAAATATTTCCGACCAACAAAAGCAAAAAAGTTGGCCTTTTTCTCCAAGTAACTCTCAATTTTGCCAATGTAAAAAAAAAAATCCCATTGTCTAAAAGTAAAGAGTTGAAAAAACATTATTCCACCTTTTTCCCCCCCGAGAAAATCTAAAATTTTACCAAGTTGGCAATTGAAATTACATGAATTTCCAACTACCCACTGAATGAATTATTCATCTCATTTTTTTTTCGAGTTCAACGAGATTTTCCCCAACTCGGAACTTGATTTTTCCGATTTGGGGAGAGATTCCTCCTGTCCCCCATAAGTCCGACCATGCCCCCCCCATTGAGCCTATAAACCCCCCACTACGAACTTTCTGCGTACACCTATGAAGTGAACACCGTTCAATTTTGAGACCATGAAACAATTTTGCCTCTCGTGTAGAAAATGTCAAAGTTCAAGGTCGCACATCTCGTTTCTCATGAAAAGTGAATTGTATGTTTGGAGTACTGTATCTTCAGAAAGCAACGACACCCCAAATTTATGTTTTCATATTCTGTTAGCATAACACTGTCTGCTTATAAACGTTCACTTGCTTCCATGGGACGTCGCTGCTTTCCATTGTTATGCTGCAACAAAAAATGTGTGGAAAAATGTCATTTTTACCTGTTTTCTGCCCTTAATATCTTGGTTAAGCAACATCACACTAATAATCTGTTTACTGAACATTGAAGCTCCCTAGTAGGACAATCTGACATATCACTTTACTAGGATATTGATACTATTAGCAGATATAACCAGTTAAATATTCAGAAGTTGCAAAATCGACAAATTTATAACTGGTTCTATATAAAAAAAAACACCACAGCAGAAAAAAAAAGGGTATACTATATTTCAAATTAATATGTCTTCAAATTATAAACATATGAAATAAAAATTTCTTTAATAAGCATCCGTAACTTAAAAAAAAAAAAGAGAGATTATCCATTAAACATTTGTCAAAATATTTTTCCCTGCGTCTCGGTTTGAAGCGTCACCTTTGTGACGTCAAAGGTTGCAACGCTGTTATTGGACAATCCTTCAAGGTCAGTTGCGAAACCTAACGTCTCGTCTTGAAGGCCAGGGAAGCTTGGTTGAAACGTACATTGAAATTAATTTAACTTTTAAACAACGTTATATTCGCATATAAAACGAAATTTAATTACAATTTCAGAAGTCGTCTAGATAAAGTACCATAAATTTAATTTCAAATTTAAAGTCGTTTCATACCAAATATAACGTTTAAAAATTCTATTTATTGAAGTAAACTATTTGAAAAATATACTACACTGAAACATCAATATATTATTTTCCACGGGAGTCCAAAAAATAAAGGTCGAAAGGTTATTTTATAATATTAGGGACTATTATAAAATAATTATAAAATAAGAGTAATGTTGATATAAGCATATACCTACAGGACATATAAGAAATAAATTAAAGACTTACACATCTACTATGTACTTATCCAGAGAGGAAATTGGGGAATGTAAAATAAAGTAGAACCCGCTTATAACGAGCCCGTATTTAGCGAGTTTGCAGATGTAGTAAGGAAAATATGGATTTTGTTTGGATTAATGAATAAACGCAATACAATTTAACAGCTTTTTATTGTACAAATCGTTTTAAGACCCTGGATTTAACGAGCAATTAAATATCTTCGAGGGCCCCATTTTTTATTGGGGGGGGGGCCTTCTCTTCTACCAGCCAAAGGCCCCCACAGGACCCTTAATCCAGCACTGCAGAAAATGATGCAAGGTGGTTTGACGCAAATTAGATTTACAAATGGAAGTTAGCGTTAACTATAGTCTAACCGCGATCTAACGATTTTCACGGAAACAGTGAAAATAATCATTAAATCGAGGGAACACATTTATCGGAACCAATAATATACCTCCGTGTGTGGGGGGAGGGGATATGGATCCTGGGCTTTTCCTTGGGCTGAAAATTTCCATGTAAAATACGTTAAAGCCAACAACTACTAAGTTATATAATAATAATAATAATAATTTTTTTACATTTTCGACTCTCCCCGCAAGCAAAAGTCAAAGATGCGTTATTGATCGGAACTGAAATAAGAAATTATGGAAAAAGAGAATCGTAAAAATGCTTGCCAGCATTCTGAATAATACGTGTTAATTATAGTAAATGCAAGACACATGTACGTGCGTACTTACTACTTTGAAAAGAAATCTTTGACTGACGTTTGTTTTGGTTTTTCTTGGGAGTTGACATTCAACATTGTCTTTTCGATTATTTCAAATGCATCGAAAATATCATCGTTGACATCAAAAAGCAATAAATACTTTTTTTTACATACAGTAAACCAGCATTCGCTTCAATTGAAGTTGATTTTCGAACGACAGTTAATTTTCAAACCAAAATTCTACTTGCAGCTACAGACTAATGATGAAGATCGTTTGTTTGTTTGGGTTTTTTATGGCGCAAGAGCATCTGAGCTATACTGCGCCAAAAAGCATACATCGTTAAATCGAGGATAGCAATCGGTGGCCACCCTTCCCAATGAAACCCTTGCACAATTCCTCCTCCTCGAGGATAGCAAACATTGAATCGAGGAAAATATAACACTGGATTAGGGCGCACTGGGCCGCCGGTGCGCCCTCATGGGCGATAGGACTCGCGCCCTCCAAGATATGCGCCCTCTGAGAAGATCCAGTTCACCCTTGCACTGTACGAAATGTAACTTACGGGAGTCACTTGCAAAAATGCTTTATAAAACGATTTTTTCTCTTTATTCTGAAAAGAAGTATGGATTCTTACCTTTCAAATAATATAAATTTTTTGGCTCCAAGTAAAACCGTTTTTGAACAAATTTACCAAGCGCATTTAAAGGCACTGCAAACTTTTTACAAAAATGCGATTTCTTCAAAATGATATTTTGTTTGTTTTTTGGTTTTACGGCTCAAAGACTACAGTGGTCATGCTGCGCCGGGACCTACTGTTTTCCGAGGAATCCGAACCTCTTAAGGCCTAGGGAACCAAACCCCGGACTACAGTGAGCAGTGCGATCTTTATGAGATCTCTGAGTAAGCGTTCTTTTTGCACTGCTGGGAGTCGAACCCGGATTAGCCGCGCAATAGGAGAACGCGTTACCACACTGCGCCACCGCAGGGCCCAAAAAATGATATTTTCTTCCACAAAAGGAACATTTTTTCAAAAATTTGAATTTCAATTGACTTATAATTTCTTAGGTACGTACATTTAAGGATTCTACATGAGTTGTGCATAGCGGTTTATATTTTTTTTATTCGGTGTTTTAATTATTGACCTGAACATAAAATAAAAATTGTGTTTCCTAGAAAAAACGTTTCATTTGATATAAATATTTTTAATTTAAAAATAACGTGTATATCATAAAATGTCCCACATAAAATATGTAAATATATTTGCTAACAAAAACAGTTTTGTGTGCATCGAATAAGTATTTTAGGAAAAAATGATCCTTATATCTCTGTTGAGGACCATATGTTGTTGGTTTCGTTGGTAACCAGGGATGCCAAGAGCCAATGCGGACCCTCAGGATATTTCGACCGGCCCCGTGACCTCTTCCCCAGGCAGGCCACACAGCATAGGTCCTTGCCAGAGAGACCTCTAGAATTCATCCGAGGCCCCGGTCTGCAGCCCCTCTCGTCGGTTCTGTCAGTGACTCCCTTAATCCAGACCAATAAAAACAATCCTTAAATCGGAACTACCGTTAAATCGAAGTTAGACTGTATATACTCTTACTGTATGCACTTCAGTGTATGCTTCTGCAGTTGCACTGAAGTGCAAGCGTTCTGTCCTCACAGCTTCAAGTCCCTCAAAATTCAGACCCTAGGCCTGTTTTACTTATAATCTAATACTTATAATCTTAATATTATAATCGTAATTACTTATAATCTTAATATTATAATCGTAATTACTTATAATCTAATAACTATGTCATCACATGAATCGCAAATTAATATTTGCAGTCCTTATATTGAAATACAAATTTAATCGTCATCAGTACAGTGAAATTAAAAGTACAGTAGAAGCTCTTTAATCCGGCATTCTGTGGTTCGGCATATTCTATAATCCGACACCTATAGAGCTGCTCGCGCTCAGTGTTTTTCTGGTGGATTCGGGTGTTTGTTGACCTTAACCGCTAGGTCGAATGAAAAAGGTTTGTTTGTTTGTTTGTTTGGCTTTTTTATGGCGCAAGAGCATCTGGGCTATACTGCGCCAAGAAGAAGGAGTCATGGCAGATGAAGTTAAAGTCTCATGGAAACAGGCTTCTGTTGTATTAAGTACATTTATAAAATTTTCCGAATCCAACAAAAGCTATAACTCTGTAGAACTCATAAATTTGTGTATAATCCGTAACGATTTTTTGAAGAAAAGATCCGAATTACGGAGGCAACGTGATATCAGAGACTTTTTTAAACAGTAACTCCCATCTGTATTTTTTCTTGCCATAGAGCGCTTATTACAACTTGTTTTAAATATCATTATACCGTATTAATTGTTCGGTGGTATTCCCGTCAAAACCATATTGGCGTTCGATAATCCGGCACGGCCGTGTTCCAGATTGTGCCGGATTAAAAAGCTCCTACTATACTTATAAAATAGTACTTACTGACAAAAACAGCCTTCTTTATGGAAATCTTGTTACTTTCTCTAGTTCAAATCTCTCTGCGCATTGAAAACGATCTCTCAAGTTATGTTATATATTCATGAAGTCACTTTCCCATCATGCAGTATAAAAGGACCTTGTAAGAGAGAAAAACATATTCTAAAACAAGTTTATATGACATTGCTTTGTACTTTACAGGCTTACGACACGCGTTTAAAAACTCGCTTGACCATATCATTTCAATTAATCGCCATAGTCACCTTTTCAATCGCATGGGTTAAATGCAGTTCAGAAACGATAATTAACCCTCGAGAAAGAGCGCCTATTAGAGGAACGCGAGAACGCATCATATAGCTCTATTTCATCAAAAACATCCAAGTTTACAGGGAACAATAAGTGGAATTTTCTCTTTGTCATCTTACTCCAAAAGATCGTAACTTCAATGGCAACAGGAAAGTGTTTGGTCAGTTTCAGAAGCAATGCTGGAAGGTTCTTTTTCACAAAGTGTAAGTTATGAGATGTGAAACACCCCACGCGCCTGCTCGCGGGTTAGGAGACTACCTAAGTCAGAGCGAACCAACCTGTGGCTCGGGGCCGTATGCTGCCCGTGAGGACGTTTTTGGTGGCCCTTGGCTACCTAAAAAAAAAATCGTAAAACTTTAAAAACTTTAACGTCTGCTTTTCAACATATATATTTTATATAAATCGAACACTACGCAGATTAAATCAAACAACAATATCAATCAACGTTTATTGGCGTAGTGATACCAACGTCGATGTTATGGCGTGATTAGATGGTGAAACGTTCGAAAGAAAATAAATATTTCTGTCTTCGGTGGGTTTTTGCGGTCGTGGGTTCAGGTCCCACCGAAGGCAGAAATATTTATTTTCTTTCGAACGTTTCACCATCTAATCACGCCATACCATCGGCGCTGGTATCACTACGCCAATAAACGTTGATTGATATTGTTGTTTGATATATTTAATTATTTGCATAATTTTTTATAGAATTAACTGTCTCGTTGTACATGGAGGTATGTATTCTCGAAAAAAATGCCGAAATCAACAAGTATAAAAGATATATGTACGATAAATTTGAACTACCTTTGTGGTACGTGTATTAAAAACAGTAGCTGCTAACACGAAAGCCTATATATCTGTTTTTTGTATTAAATTTGATTAATAATTAATGCTTTTAATTGTGTATTTGATTACACATTTAATTAAATATAACAGTTGTGTATATTAAATATATTGCGAACACTTTAATATACTATGTTGAAAAATTTAATTTGATGTGAGGCCCGCGGGTTGTATATCGAAGTGCTCGTGCGGCCCACTTGCGTGAAAAGTTGGACCACTCCGGCCTAAGGCCTTGCGTAAAATTTTTAAATTCTAGATTTCTTAATTCTCTTAATTCTTGGAAGGTTGGGTTAATTCAGAAATGAGAGTACGACACCCGTTTTTCCATTACCTCAAACAAAATAAACTACCTACAAAATGTAGGAGTGGGGGTTGCCGGTAGGTAGATGAATTTACGTTGGCTCTTAAGAGCCGTCCGCCCACAAAATAATTGACCAATTTGGAAAAAAAGATTTTGAATTTTACAAATCTAATAAGACCAAAATTTTGTTTCTAAGGCAAGCGGAACACACTCATGTCAAAACTGTTACTAATGACATATAATAATAAAAATAA
>QLNU02014731.1:0-21678 GCA_006491805.2 Dysdera silvatica | reverse complement strand
CAATGAGCATGAGTGTTTACAGAGCCAATCTGGTGTCATCTTGTTTTGGCAATGAGCCAATCATGTTTTCTCTTGTTTTGGCAATGAGCCAACAGGTTACAGGACATTTATCAGTGTGTTCTGTAATTGCTATCAAGTTGGTTGTTTTTTTTTTGTGCTCTTTGATTTAGTGTGCTTGTAAAACGTAATAAAATTAAAGAAATGGCGCAAAGAGTTGACTGGTCACCTAGGAAGCGATGTAAAATAGTAATATTAAGTGAACAAGGCTACAGTTATGAAGAAATTAGAAGAAATATTGGGGGAAACTTAACTAAAGGTGGCATTTCTAAATTTTTGAAGAAGTATAAGGAGACTCAGTCATTACAAAACCAGACTGGTAAAGGCAGAAAAAGGTGCACAACAGCAAGTGATGATAGAAGAATTAAAAGACAGTGCCTAGGTGACAGGAAAAAATCATCTCTGTGTATACAAGGTGAAATGGCGCAATGCAATGTGAAGTTAAGTGCAAGGACTGTTCGGCGCAGACTGCATGAATGTGGTCTAAATGCAAGAATTCCACGAAAAAAGCCATTTTTGTCTGTCAAACAGAGGTTGAAAAGATTAAACTGGGCTAAAACCCATGTTAACTGGACAACGGAACAATGGGACAGTGTAATTTGGAGTGATGAGACCAAAATCTCACTGTTTGGTAGTGATGGCGTAAAATACGTATGGAGAAGAATTGGAGAAGATTTCCATCCTGAGTGCATTACACCTACCGTGAAACACCCAGTTAGTGTTATGATTTGGGGTTGTATAACATCAAGAGGTGTGGGCAGAATTTGCATGATCAATGGGAATATAAATGCCCAAAGATACATAAATGAAATACTTGAGCCCAAGCTGCAGCCTTCTGCATGTGATCTTTTCCAAGATAATGAAGCATTTATATTTCAACAGGATTCAGCTCCATGTCATGTTGCTCGTGTGTGCAAAAAATGGTTTCAAGATCATCATATTCAACTGCTGGAATGGCCTGGAAATAGCCCAGACCTTAACCCCATCGAAAATCTATGGAGCCGGCTAAAGAAGCTTGTTAGTCGGAAGCAACCCAGCAATAAAACACAATTAACAGAAGCAATAATTCAATCTTGGTTTCATATTATAACAGCTGCAGAACTAAAGAACTTGGTTCACTCCATGGGAAAGCGTTGTAAGGCCGTAATTAAGGCTAAAGGTTACCCAACTAAGTATTAACTGGTATGGTGAACATTTTTGTATATCTCATTTTTTCTATGTATATCACCTTTCTTCTTTATGAATGCTGTTCTATTAAAATACGATTCATAAATGTTATTGCATTACAATCTTGATTAAATTACCTTTCCAATGATATATAATTTTATAGTATTGGTACAAAAAAAAGTGGTGTTATTAGCCATCAAACCTCTAAAATAAACTTTTTTCAAAGGGTTTCCACAATTTTGTCCACTACATATATGTAGGGCACTCCTGCATCCGGCGCCTTCCTCGGCTAGTTATATTCAAGCGTCCTGCCTGGGATCACAGCGCCGCCACCTTCGGCGGCCACCATTCCCACCACCCAAATACACACTCATAATCCGCAATCTGTGGACGCTTCCGATAGCGATGAGCTTAGCCACACACACACACACACACACACACACACACACACACACACATATATATATATATATATTATTATTATTATTATTAAACATTTTTCAGGATCCTGGTGTTAGTAACACAGAAGAGACTGGAACGTATCCACCATACGATGACGGTGTAGAAATGGACATCTTTCTGAAGGATTATAAGGATGAAATTTTCGTTGGAAAGGTGCACTAATTTGTATTTTATCGCTAATAAATACGTATATGTGTGTGTAAGGATATGTTCAAACATTACAAATTTTCTTCAAAAAAATTGAAATGCAATTTTTTTTATAAAAAAGACTTATAACCTTCAACCAAAAACGTAAGGCATAAATATATACATATGACAAATATGTCTGAAAATAACTGTCAATAACACTATTTGCATTCTATTAGTTAATTCGAATCGATTGTCAACAAAAATTGATCACATAAGATATTTATGTTTTATTATACACATTGTATAATAAATTGGATCACATGAAGCTGATTCATATGTCATTGCCATTTTCCAACCCATCAATCGCTCCTGTGCATCTTGCAGAGCTTGTGAAGTTCACAAACCAAACAATTGTAGGATGAAGTAGTCTTACAGCTCATTTGGCTGATATGCACATATTTCACTGATAGTGTTAGTGAACAGCCTACACTTACGGTGCTTGTGCACAAATTTCACTTAAATATTTTTGCAGTGATTTCACCTTATGGCATGGTGTACAGTTTTGAAATTCACAGTAGATGGCACAGGCGTACGCAGAAATTTCATAAGGGGGGGGGGTTATATTCTCAATGGAGGGGGTTACAGAGCTACAACTCATATATTCCTATGTTAAATATACAAAATTTCATTGCAATGGGGGGTTACAACCCCCATCAACACCCCCTGCGTACGCCAGTGGTAGGAGGTCTTCCAGTACACACTTTATTTCCAAGGCTGTAGCCCCCACTTTTGAATCGCTGAAACCAAGATCTTTCAGTGTTTGGTTGTTGTCTTTTTAAAATATTGTTCCTTCATTTTCCATAGCCCAAATTTTCTTCACTGCAAATACGGCGGGCAATTTTTTCTTATTTTATTAAATTTATTAACTAGTATAATAACACTTAACAGTATATTTGTTGCCCATAGCTTTTGATAGCAGAAAAATTTCCAATAAATCACTCTAGTACGCTTTCCCATTTATACCAATTCGACAATATATGTTTTCTGGACATGCGATCAGAGCCGACGAGAGGGGGGGGGCAGCTGAGGCTGCAGCCCAAGGGAGGGGCCGGGTGAAGTCTAGGGGGGCCCGCGCTGGCAAAAACCCATGCTGTGGGGAGCCCGCTCCATGGAAGGGACCATGGGGGCCGGTCGAAGTGGGCCTAGGGGCCCGTGTTGGCTCTCGCAGCCACTGCATGCGATTATGTAACTATCCGTACAACACATGCACAACGAACAATTGCCTAACACAAGATAATTTTTCACTAACAGTTTTTTACCACTAACAGTTTAATCATGTAATTTAATATAAACCAAATTTTTTGTATAGGCAACTATTTATACCAAAAGTTTTCAAACTCTGCCGTGACTCCTCGTGACGTCGAGGATTTCGGTCAAGGATGTCGCGATGTTGACTATTTGTTATATAACGTTACTATGTTATATACTATTTTATATAACACATTATATAAAAATATTTATAACATGCGAGTTATTACATTTTTGTGTATTTGGTGGTCGTCAACAATTTGTGAGAAGGAAATGGAGCGACGTGTGAAAAATGCTTAAAAATCTGTCAATTAAACAATTTTAGTTCTTTTCAAGGATTTAATATATATTTGTCTAATTTAGGTCTGGAATCCCAATAGCACTGTTTTCCCCGATTTTACTCATCCCAGAGCCATAGAATATTGGACTAAGCAATTCCAATTATTTCATGATCGAATTGATTTCGATGGAGCTTGGATTGTAAGTTACAGAATTACAAATTATTTTTGTTGAAAATAACAATAACTCTCAATTATAAATTACAAAATTGTGACACTATTATCCAAATTTTGTATTTCATTTGTGTTCGCCTGGAATAAACGCATTTTAGTTTCCACGGTAATCGTAATTGACATAACTGTAACTGGAAAAAGCCTTCACTATTACTTTCACAAATACTAGTATATTGTATAATCATATCAGAAATACTAACATATTGTATAATCATGTCAGAAATACTAGTATATCGTATAATCATAGCATAAATACTAATACATTGTATAATCATATCACAAATACTAGTATATATTTCATCTTCCTCCCGTTGATCACGTGTTCATTTAATTTTTATATCGTTTTCACTTTTTTCGTAAAAGGGAAAAGTCAGAAGTAAGCTGTACACTATCGAAAATCACAAGTAATTCGACATAATTGCGAATGTCAGTGTATACGTGTGTCCGTATAAATTAGAAAATATGGAAATGTTAAATGGGATAATCGTATTACAGAGATCCAAGCATTTGACGAAAGGTGTAATAAAATATGTAGTATTTGAAAATAGTAACATGAGCGCCTATATAGAAGTCAGAGGGGGGCTCGGGCCCCCCCTAAACGTTTAAAAATTTAATTTGCCCGAACCTATTATATATTTGCTTTCAAAAGTTTTAGAGTCACATTTTAAAATAAGGTACTTTTTAGCTCATTACTAATTGTCAAGCAGTATCAATTATTTTTGTAGCGTTTTGGTATCTTGTACATTCACTCAAATTCTCGATAGCTTTGAGAAGGAGGTAATGATTTTTCTCAGCGCCCCCTCCCCGTAAAAAGTACTCTCGTTAATTTTCTCTTCACCCCCTAGAAGTTCCTCCCGTATAGACGCCCATAACAGTAATAAATGCTATTTGATAATAATAATATTACGTGTTATTTGATAATAATATGAATGTGTTATTTGATAATAATAATAGTACGTTATTTTGATGAGATGATAATAATAATATAACAATAATACGTGTTATTTGATGATGATGGTGATGATGATGATTATAATAATAATAATAATAATCATAAATAATAATAATAATAATAATAATAATAATAATAATAATAATAATAATAATACGTGTTTGATGATGATGGTGATGATAATAATAATAATAATAATAATACAATAATAATAATAATAATAATAAGTGTTCTTTGATGATGATAATAATAATAGTACGTGTTATTTGATAATGATGTTAAGTGTTATCTAATAACACTTTCGTGTTAATCGGTAATAATTTGAGTTTTGACACGTAGTTAAAATTAGTTAAAATGCTGGTTAAATAATAATTAAAAGTAAATATAAGCACCTAAAATAATCTCTGTAAAAAACACAAATTATTGAAAATATAATCTCTACGAAACGGCGAAGGAAATTATCTCTTGTCAAAATATAAATAGTAACGTAATTTTACAAAACAATTCTTAATAATTGGGACCCTCTTTTAAACTTTTTTCAAACTTTATCAAAAACTTTTTAAAAAGGAAAACTCCAAATGTATCCCAGTCGCCAAGCTCCTTTCGTCGCCAAAACTCATGCTATATTCTTAAAATTGAATTCGAGATCTCTAAGCACCGCGTCTGCGCGTGAATCGCAGCGTACGCAAAGCCTGGCTTGTATCTTAGAACGTTGTTAAAACAAGCTCTGGACGACGACCATGTTTCTTTTGGACGCAAGGGGATTTTTAAGATTCTTTTTTTTTTTCCTGAATCAGTGAAAGCCTAGTGGGGGGTGTCCCCCACACCTCGCCCCCAAGAAAACATCAGTAGTGCATGGAGACGAAATCTCCTGCAATTCAACAGCTTGCAATAGTAAAAAAAAACTTGCCTCTGTACAAACAGCGGTCGTTAACGTCGATGTAAGGAAAGCAGGATATATTTACGCAACAGAAAGAAATCCATTTCCAACATATTCCTACTCTAGCAAACTTCATGACACAACATCGGTAAGTTTTTTTAAAAACATTTAGAAAAATTCTCAACTTGCAAAACGTCAATGTATGATGACGTCATCTGAGAACGATTACCAGACAAGGAAGTTAGCACGCCTTTGGCGACCGGGACACATCTAAAGTGTGGCCTTTTAAAAAAATTTTAAAGTAAAAATTTGTGTTTAATTTGCAGGATATGAACGAAGTGTCCAATTTTTATTGTAATGGAAGTTTGCATTTTGGTTGTCCGAATTCCACGTATGAAGACCCTGTATATGTTCCAGGTGGCATGGAACCGCTTCGTACGACGACGATATGCATGACAGCAAAGCACAAGACGACTCAACATTACAATGAGCACAACGTATACGGATACAGAGAAGCTCTCGCTACCAACAAGTAACATATTTTTTATAAAAAAATATGTCCTCAAATACTATATATCGCATTTTATACATCATATGTTCTTCACTTTTATACAAAATTTTATGCCAAGTTTTTTTTTTTTTTGGTGATAATATACTTTATTTGTTTCAGACTACATGCTACGTATACGTACAAAAATCATACATTGCATTTTCACATCTGTTTAAATGTGGTTAATGTCATATATTATTCTGTGCTCGTGGCGAAGCTACCCTAGTATACTGTTAAGGCTATGGTGACCTATTCACGCCCATACAACAAATATTCGTTCGCAAATTGGCGAAAAATTGAAGTAACCCTCAACGTTATTAGGTTATTTATCGCCTAATTTGGAATGCAGAAAAACGCGGTTGATAAAATTCCAGGCGCCAAATTTCCCGCCAAGCGGACGAAGTCCTCTGAGTGGTCAGTTACTTGAATGACATCAGCGCTAGTTATAATGATTCTTTTTCCTAAATTTAATAAATACCCGATTTTAATTACACAAACATGCCTATGTTTTATGTATTTCAACATTATTTCAATGTTTTATGTACGAAATGTATCTTTTGTTAACGGAAGGGCGAACTATACCGCACTAGCGGAATTATACTGCTCTGCGCCTTGTCAGTGTACCAGGTTAGCGTTACCACGAGTATAGTGAACTTAATGAACTTCAACTTACTGAACATTTTACATAACATGCGAGTAATAATTTTATACATTACATGGCAGTCTTGGGTAGGGGCCGACAACCTTTTAGTGGGGGTTTATGCCGAAATAAAACTGCAATCTCAAGTCGTGCGCCAAGTTACGCCCATCAAGTTGTAAATGTTTGGTTCACTATATAACTGTCAATATGTCAAGTAGATTTTGAAATTTTAATAACCATATGTGGAACTTTCCTTTTGTTTTTATTCCTTCTGCATACCATGAAGAAGTGATCTTGGTGCCACATTTGGCATGCATTCGGCAGGTTGCTGACCCATTTAACGAATGGTGATGATAATGGTCAATCAATGAACGACCGAATAGCTCAAAAGGGTGTGAATGTCTCAGAAGAATGCTTCTTTAAAAGGAATGGGGATCGAAGAGTCCAATCTTTAAAAGGAATGGGAACCAAAGAATGCATTCATCAAAGTGAATTATTTTCCCGTCTTTATAACAAAAGCTAGCAGCTATCAATAAAGCACTATTCAATACTATGTTGATTAGGAATCTAAATCAACACACATAAGTGCGCGAAGTTTAAACTCTCTGGAAAGAATTATTTGATAATTAAAGTTTTCTTTTTTTAATATTATCCAAAACGAATTTTAAATTATTTTCAATATAAATCACTATTCATATATAAAAACTATAATAATGTGCTGCCATTTCCTTAGAGCCATGGTCTCCGTGACGCAAAAAAGGCCTTTTGTGATTTCAAGGTCCACTTTCCCTGGTCAAGGATATTATAGCGGACACTGGAGTGGTGACATTGAATCGACCTGGGAAGACATGCGATACTCCCTTACAAGTATGCCACTATAAATATTTTTTTTTTACTAGCACAGATTTGTGGCGGTTGTAAGTCATTTATACCACATATGACTCCATATTGCTCTCAGAAGGTTATTATTATTATAGTTATTGCAGTCGTAAACACGATTTAAATATTATAAAGACGAAATCCATATTCGAATACCAACGAAGTAAGAACAGAGTTTAGCACATTTTTATGAACAACAAAAAAAGAAACAGAATGAATGCATATATAAATTAAACTTTAAAAAAAATCAATGTACGTAATCGTGAACACGTAATCTGCGCAATTCACGATATTATTAAAATTTTATATTTTATCTATTGACATACAGTCACAATAGATTAAACATCTGAACTTCTTTAAATCGAGAATATTTTTTAGAACCTATGTTATGTCTTTCCCCAGCTTCTGTACAAGCGCATAGCAAGGGAAAGGGGTTAAGGAAGAAACTATCTCCATCCACCCAGGAAAAAAAATACATAATATTTTAAAAAGTCTTTTATCCCGAATTTTATGAAACTAAATCAGCGAATCAACCTCTGCGCACCCACCCCCAGCTAAGGACTCTAAAAACATGTGAGAGGGTATTATGTAATATTGACAATAACAAAAAAAATGCATATTACCTACCCCCATATATGCTTCTATTCTACCTTGCAAAATATTTACAATTAAATCCTAATAGAGTCAAATTTAATTGTATTCACGTCGTGTATGAAGGCAAATAGAAATATGTGCTTAATGGGGTTTCAATGGAGGGCTCATACACGGGACTTCAAAAAGTGAGGAATTTTAGATGAAAAAGGGGGGTAGAATTTTTTTTTCTGTCATGAGGAATTTTATTTTATAGCCAATAATGTTTTTTAAATGAGGGGATTAACCCCAACTCCCCCCCCCCCTTGTGCACGACTTTGGTCAATGGGATATGTTTAGAAATCAGATCAGTGTAAAAGACGCATGTTCTGATGTGCAAGGTTGGATTTTAACCACTGAAGTTAATTATACTTTGATAGTTGAGTTGATAGTTGAGTTGACTTTGATAGACTTGGATAGTTGATGAAGACTAATTATTTTAAATAAGTTGAACACGTCTGGTATGCGCTTTGCAGAGTGAGAACTTCCTAATGCACACTGTTATAATACTTGTAAGAAAACTGTGATCAGTACATAATGTGGGATAGAAAAGAAATCAGTGGTGTAGAAAA
Source organism: Dysdera silvatica (assembly GCA_006491805.2). Lineage (NCBI taxonomy): Eukaryota > Metazoa > Arthropoda > Arachnida > Araneae > Dysderidae > Dysdera > Dysdera silvatica. The sequence goes on along the minus strand of QLNU02014731.1, from coordinate 12,940 downwards.
GGGGGGTTCAGGAGGCTCAAGCTGCCCCCTCCCCATTGGCTATCAAAATACGTTATTTTCTCATATTTCACCACATAGTCTTTAAAGCCACTTGGCCCCCCCCCCATAATTGTTGAATTGCTGCCCTACTGAACGATATAGTTGCCTTTTATCATGATGTCCTTTTCTGCAGATGCCTTAGCCTTCAACTTGTATGGCATTCCTATGGTCGGGAGTGATATATGTGGATTTCGAAACAACTCAACTGAAGAACTTTGTGCCAGATGGAATGCACTTGGAGGTTTCTACCCGTTTGCTCGCAATCATAATGATATTGACAAAGTAGTGAGTATTCATTTACATATATATATATATATGTCAGAATAGGAACAGATCCTCTTCCATCAGATAAAGAGGAACATGGAATCAAATTTACCCGTTGACAATTCCCCGAATATTGTAAGATATTATTACCCTTCTCAGGGAATGACTAAGTAAGTAATTCATTTCAGTAAGTCTTGCTTCAGCAGAACGTAGTTTTTTATCCTCGAAGCGCCGTCAAACTTGGCTTCGAACGCGGATGACAGAAGAGACTTTTAATACACACTCACAGAGATCTTCATATTGATGTAAATAAACGAATTGGCAAATTTTCAAAGAAACCATGGTGGCTTGACTTTTCACAATAAACTTAATTTTTTTTTTAAGAAAGGGGTTCTATGGGATGAAAAGTCTAAGGACCACTACTATACATAAGATTGTTTAATTGGTCCGCTTAAATTTTGCACGTTCATCATGTGTTTTAACGTTCATTCATTTATTTTAGGACCAAGATCCTGCTGGCATGGGCCCAAAGGTCCTAAAGGCAGCCAAAGATTCACTTTTCCTTCGTTATGAAATGCTTCCGTACTTATACACATTGTTCTTCAACAGCCACATCCATGGAGAAACGGTTGTGAGGCCTTTATTCTTTGAGTGTGTTTGTTTTTACCTATGTAACCATTATTTCTATGACTGTTTAAATCAATGATCATAGAAATGCTGTCTCATCAATTTTTTAAAGCTTTGTTCCTTTTCGAACGCACAGAATACGTTTAAAGGATAAAAAACTCAACCAATTTCCTTTTAACTTTCAGAACAAGCTGAATTTATACTTTTTTTTTTTTATTATTTTTTAGGAACTGATCAGTTATTTCTTCTCAAGGTATTCCATACCTTCATTTCATCCGATACAGCATAATTTTATGTTACCAAGCTGTTTATTTTTAAACTCACGTTTTACTCAGTGCAGTATTTCCCAGTGGGCTATACTAGGCTATAAACTAGGGCGGCAAAATTTTGTGTATTGAGTCTGATATAACAAAATCAATACCATACGATGATATGGTCAGATATTTTGCAGAGTAAAAACTAGACGTCATGTTTTCCATTTAAATACCAGTGTTTAATGGGCTTTTATTTATTTTTTGCTAAAATTAAAATTTATTTCAATAAAATTGAATTTGATTTATTATATACCATGAAGAGATAATACTTCAATATAAGTTAATATTGTTTAATGTTTATGTTTCAATTTATGAGTTTATTTTTCAACAAAGTTATTGTCAATACAAAATGTTTTTTTTTTGTTTTGTTTTTTTTGCCCTGCGGTGGCGCAGTGTGGTAACGCGTTCTCCTAGTGCGCCGCTAATCCGGGTTCGACTCCCAGCAGTGCAAAAAGAACGCTTACTCAGAGATCTCATAAAGATCGCACTGCTCACTGTAGTCCGGGGTTTGGTTCCCTAGGCCTTAAGAGGTTCGGATTCCTCGGAAAACAGTAGGTCCCGGCGCAGCATGACCACTGTAGTCTTTGAGCCGTAAAACCAAAAAGAAAGAAAGAAAGAACAAAATGTTTTGGTGTAAATTGAATGTAACGATTTTTATGTTCCTACTACTGAATGGGAAAGGGGTAGGAAGGGGCGGTAAAAATAGCCTTGGGGCGGCAAAATGATAAATCCGCCTATGGTTTTACTACCAGAGACGTTTCTTTAAACTTAAGTTATATTACCAGAGACGTTTCCCCTAACCCATGTGCTTGATTTATTTCTACTGTTCATTTCATTATACCTGTAATCTGTAACCGCCGTTTGTAACACGCATTTGTCATTACATATTGTGTATATATCGTCGACCGTTTTGACGAAAATAGCCCAGGGCTATTGAAACAGTCTGTAAACGATTAAACTTTATGAAGCTCTATTAATTTGTTGCCTTTTAAATTATTTTAATAATGCGCAATGTTGTAATCAAATTATTTCAACTATTCCATACCGTTCAAGACAAAGCCTGAAGAGTTTATCAAAGAAACTGATAAGAAAACGTGTCTGATAAGTTTTGCTGATAATCTTAGTAGGATGCTCTACACATAGAACTTTAAATCTCAAATAAAAATAATAGTTCAACCGGTAATATGTTGCATAGCTAAATACTTTTAATTCATATTGAGTCACAAACATTGAACACTTCGACCATATAAAAATATTTTGATTCTAATAGGTTGGTTAGACATGGAAAAGAGAATTGGAAAATATACAGCTTGTTGAGAGAAACAGCGAAAATTAAACATAGTTTATGGCATAGACTTAGAGATATATGAGCTACTATGAGCTCATGACGCACCCCAGTAATTTGAAATAAATTGTAATTTATATATATTATAATATATAATGTACATAATATGTGCTTAGTCCCCAATAATTTTGAGAACTCTGTGTTGATGCTTTATAGCCAAAAAGCTGCATTCACAGACATTTTTACAACGGCAGTTTTATGAATTCAGGGTAATATTTCATGGAAGTATTAAAAAAAAGTTACGTTTTTAAGAAAGGTGAATTTTGAAAAGTATGTCACTTGTTAATAGATTGAATGGAATCACGACAAATTTGATTTTAAGTGTAATATTAAAACATAGAATATAAAGCAGGGTTGTCCAACATGCGGCTCGCAGGTTGCAATCCGGCCAGCAAACAATCAGTTTGGAATAAAAACCAAACAAAAATTTTAGATTTTTTTCAGAAATGAGGAATAATAGGATATCATGGGTGACCCCTTTCTATATTGTAAAGGAACAACCAAATAAGTTAGTTTTTTTTGGTTTTTTTTAAAGAAACCGCTTGCCCGGGAAATACGTGAAAATTATTTAAGTGGCCCGATGTCTAAACAGGTTGGACAACTCTGATATTAAGTGATAGTTATAGAACATTCTACTATTGATTATTTCTCCCCAAAGGTTTCCAGATGATCGGAACACGTATGCTCTGGAAGAACAGTTCATGTGGGGTTCAGGTTTGATGATAATTCCAGTTTTGTATCCAGTAAGTAGAAACTACATTTATAGATGCTATCATAAAAGTAAACGTTGACGTATGAGTGTCATTATATGCATAGAGTCATACATATTTTATGTGTCCACTGTTTATATGCACCCTATACATTTATGCAGTGCATATAAATACAGAAGTTTTAAAAGCTCCGAAAGCATATATAGAGTAGAATCTTCATATATCTAAGTCTATGGTTCTATAAAAAAATTTTGATTTTTATATATATAAGGGAAAGTAAAAAATTATCCACATTTTTTTTTTTTTCAATTGATTTGCATAAATAAAAAATACGTCATTTTTTACGTGGTTGCCTTCATTTTAGATAAGCATGGTTCAGCGCACCACGAGCCTGCGTATTCCCTCCCAGAAGACGTTTTTCATTTGGGCGCCCAACCATTCATGCATCGCTTCCCACATTTCTTTGTCCGTATAAAATCGACCTCTTAAAACATTTCTGAGCGATTGAAAGAAATAGTAGTCAAAAGGGGGAGTGATCTAAGCTGCAGGCAGGGTGTTTCAACACCTCTAAACCTAAATGGGCTGAATAGCCTGTGTGGGCGTGCATTATCATGCAACAATAACAACACTTTTTTCGACAATAGGCCTCAGTACTAGTACTTAGTACTCGGTTTTCCAGTACTATTTGTTGAGCTTGCTGAATTTTCTCATCAGTGGTGAAGGTTGACTGGTGTCCTGCTCTCTCTTCACGCGTCACACTTGTCCGTCCACTTTTAAACTTGGGTCTTTGCACCATCACCTTCAGTAGATTTTGAAATGACCAGTAGAAACGCAAGGCTCCTTGTCAAAATATTTGTGAAATGACATTCTAATTACCAGTCAACTCTGGAAATTGCAATGTTCACAGTCAAGCGATATTTTCGTGTAAAACTTACTGGTAATACAATGGAACACTTCAGCTTTACTTACTTCAGCTTTACGTACTACTAACCGTACTGACTTTCTCACCTTCTCCAGGAGCAGAATGGCCCTTGCTATAGTAGTAGTAGTGAAGTTAGTAAGGGGGGAATTGGGAAGGGTGGTCGCCGATGGCGCCACTGTAATCCCAGACAGAACACTCGTGACCCTTGCTGTCCTCAGGCCATAACAATCCCGCCAACCAATCAGCTTTATATACTTGTCTTCCGATTCTCAGCACAGTTATGATTTAAAATATAATATGATATATATATATTAAATATTGGAAATAAGTGCAAAACTGCAACTTAATAAAACACAATATTTGTAAATATTAAATGTATTACATTCAATCAATCGGTTTATTTATTCTTCACATGCACAGTCAAAATTGGAAAGAAAATTTTATAAAACCATGAATTATACATACAGGATTTAACTATGTATGGAAAGTTCCCAGGAAAATATCAACTAGGATATGAAAACCCCTAGGAACTGACTACGGTAAATCGTAACTGAACATTAGTAAACAAAATACATAATAATACTACCTTCAAGATTGACATAACTGAATAACATGATACCAAAAATTTACAAATTTATATTATTCATGGAGTTAAATTGTAATAAAAGTATGTTAATATAGAGCTTAATAAACATATGCATGAAATTTTAGAACCTTATAATTAAATATTAAATAAATTTTAATTACAGGATGTCAAAGAAATTAAGGCGTACTTTCCTAAAAGCTTGTGGTATGATTTCTTTACTGGGGAAGTAAAGAAGGTAACCGATGGAGAATACCACACTTTATCAGCAGCAGAATATAAAATAGATCTTTTCATTCAAGGTGGCAGTATTATACCTTTTCAACACGCCAATACTACAACAACTGAAAGGTACAATTTTTCAGCATTATTTTTACAGAAAAAACATACTTTCTGTGCACAACTTGTTATAAAATGCATGCTTTTTCAATGTATACAGTCTTTGTTCATTATATGATTGAAGAAAAATATTTTTTGCTGTGTGTAGGTCAAAAGCAGCTAGTTTCTTAAAGAAATTTGAAACATATGTTATTGACATAGCAGTGAAAATTTTACATAAATGGGATAAAAAAAATAGTAGTTAAAATTCTTGCAGGCACGTGCTTGTAGCCAGAGCCAGGGGGGGGGGGCAACCACCCTTAACCTACAGCAAAGACTAAGGATTTATTTGGGGGGCTTTTCTGATACCCAGGGGTTCGTACATCCTGTCCCAAGCCTTGCTGGCACTAATTAACGAAATTAAATCGTATTTGCAATGTGATGGAGTGCTTGAAAATTTTCCATTCATGATAGCGTCAAAGATTAATAAATAACTGAATAGAAACCGTTCAAGTATTACGTAAGCATCCTTGGGGAGGGAGGTTTGATATTTGCTTATTTTTGCTGACAACGGGTAGGGGGAGGTCTGAACCACGCTTACGTAAGGATGTGATAACCACCCTGACATAACTTCAATACTGTCAAGGGAAATGTCTCAAGTGCCAGTCACACTTTGAACCGGGACCTATGTCATATGAAATGTTTACATGAAATGAAAGAAATCGAAAGTCTGCAAAACACAATTTTCAAATTTTTATGGATGTTTAAAATTTCGATATTTACACTGAAACTTAACTTTCTTGCGTTACTTGCAAGCCGCCAGAAGTAATAAAATAGGGAATTTATTTTTAATTTGGTGTTTTTTGGCGATTTTTGCCCTAATTTCTAGCCAAAATTCATTTAACGATATTTTGGAAAATTTAAGTTTTAAAATTGTGTCGCTCGACAGCTCGGAAAATTCTCATTGAGCGTTTAATGGTAAATGACTAATATTAGGTTAATCACCTCAATTGAGTATGGTTTATGAACCCAGTTTTTTCTTTTTCAACATCAAAATCCGAAGAAAAGTATTTTTGAAATTGTGTCTCCAAACACTTCAAATGACCAGTTATAACTTTTATAATTAAATCTTTGGAAAGGTTATTTTCAATTATGGAAACATCCATAGCTGTAAACATTTCTAAAACCCGTTTTCCACTCTATTTTCCCATATGTTTTGAAAAATATTTTCGGTCATTTCACGTCCAGAAATTTTTAAATTTTGCTATAATTATTGCGACCCCAAATTTAGTTACACGACCTCAGATGGGGTCGCGACTCACATTTTGAGAAACCTTGCTATAAAGGACAAAAGAATATGAGAGCGTCATAATTATTGCATGTAAACTTGAAAGCGTTCGGCGTATTATTTACTGCTTTGAAACATTTCATTAATGCACTTTGGTGTTGATTAATGCATTGCTGTGAAAAAAGTATTATAAGTATTATAGTTAATATAAATATTGTAATTATGCAGACTGTAATCAATATTCTAGCCAGCATTTTAATATTTTCTATAGAAAATTACGGAACAGATCCATCTGCGATAACGTAACAATTACACCAAAGTTAGAGATCATTACCTGCATTTGAAGAAATGATATTAGCTACTGTAATTATTGAAAAAGAAGTAGCGTTATCAAACAACAATATCAATCAACGTTTATTGGCGTAGTGATACCAACGCCGATGGTATGGCGTGATTAGATGGTGAAACGTTCGAACCATAACATCGGCGCTGGTATCACTACGCCAATAAACGTTGATGGATTGACATTGTTGTTTGATTTAATCTGCGTAGTGTTCGATTTATATAAAATAAATACATACCTGTATGCTGCAACGTGCATTTCGATCAATTTAATACCAGTTTCTTTGCAATTTGGTTTAAATAGTAGTCTATGTACTACACCATTCTGCGAAATAACTGGCAACAATATATAATCTGGTAAAATGAGTAAAGAAATCATGAAAGAGTAGGCTTCAAATTGCTTCTTCCTACCTTAAGACCCCCCCACCTCTCTTGTATTATATTCTTGATTTGTATATTAGATTCTTGGAAAAGATCAACCGACATATCTACATATAGTGACTTATAGGATAATTGCATGAAATTTCAAATCCCTTTAGACACAACAACATTAATTCAACCATTAGACATTTATTTTTTCCGGCAGTACAAACTTTTCGTTAAAAAAAAATTAATTAATAAATTAATTAAACTATGTCCCTCTAAATGAATTTGCAATAAATTGAATAGAACGCAATGTAATAATAAAAACGCATTCATTGGTTTATAATCAAATTCAGTCCGAGAAATATAAACCCATGTTAATGTACCCCTGGTCAGCTTGCAATTATAGTGATGTTGTTGTTCCGTCATTTCATAGCATTTTAGCTGCATCATTTCAAGTTAATAGCGAAGAACGCGCGCATGCGCGAATGCAGTGATTTTACTTTTCTAAAGTGTACCCACTGCAATTAAAATTTGTTTCATGCATTTTTACGTTTTTTATCATAACGTTTATCATTACGTTTTTTATCATAACGTGTATCATTACGTTTTTTATCATAACGTGTATCATTACATTTTTTATCATAACGTTTATCATTACATTTTTTATCATAACGTTTATGATTACATTTTTTATCATAACGTTTATCATACATTTTTTATCACAACGTTTGTCATTACGTTTTTTATCATAACGTTTATCATGAGATATAGTATTTTATAATTATGAAACTGTTACCTCAATCTTTCTTTCGTAAACATAGATAACCTATTATTTGATGCTTGCGGCTTCTTTATTCTTACAAGTAGTAAGACGTATGTTACAATTTTAGTTTACATTTTTTACGTCCGGTCTGTTACTTTTTTTTTTTTAGGCTAGAGTATAAATTTTGTAGGCCTTGCGGTGGCGTAGTGTGGTAACGCGTTAGCTTAGTGCGCACGTCCGGGTTCGAACTCCTGACAATGCAAAAAACGCTTACTCAAAGATCTCATAAAAATTGCACTGCTCACTGTAGTCCAGGGTTTGCTACCCTGGGCCTTAAGAGGTTCAGATTCTTCGAAACATTGTCGGTCCAGAGATTCGAATTCCTCGGAAAACAGTAGGTTCCGGCGTAGCATGACCATTATAGTCCTTGAGCTGTAAAACCACAAAGAAACATGAAAAAATTTTATGGTAAAAATGAGTGGACATGACACCTTCTTTGTATTTTACTTTTAAGTTCTATACCGCCGATTTTTTTAAAAAAGTTTTTAGAATTTTAAGTATTGATTTTTTTTTTACCTACTTTCTAGGGAGGTGATCCATTGCATCCATATCGTTGGAGAATTTATGTCCCAAACGCGAGTCTCACGTTCGAGCCATAAATTCCCCAATTTCATAAAGTTGGCCATGGGAAGTTGTCTTGCACCACAATAAGTGAGATCCATTGCATGCATCCACCTCGTTGGAGAATTTATGTCCCAAACGCCAGTCTCACGTTTCGGCCATAAATTCCCCAATTGCATAAATTTGGCCATGGGAAGTTGTCTTGGACCTCAATAAGTGATGGCATCTTTTCCAATGCGGTTCTAGGCTGAAACGTCAAATTTTCCAAATTTTGTTACGTGATGAACGTAGTGGATGCAAATAATAGCATCCCTGTAGTTCCAGAACAGCTCATTTTTGGACATTGTTTATGGCGCAGTATAGCCCAGATGCTCTTGCGCCATAAAAAAGCCAAACAAACAAACAAACAAACATTGTTTCACCGGGCCAAAGTTGTTTCTTTTGATGTCTATTACGCATGCTTGACAATTTCCAGTTGCCTCCAGTATGGTAAAAGAATCATTTTCCATACCTGTGATGACTAAATGAAAATACTACTCAGAGCCAGGGAAGGAAATTTCCGACTTTTTTGCCTCTGCTGCATTATTAGGTCAATCACTTAAATTATGTGTTAAAAGAATTGTTTTATTTGTGCAGTTGCCTACGTAGCAACGATGGGGATATAAATTACACTTTCATCCTATAGCCGAATTGAGTTGTTTGCGGACATGGAGATTTAGCCAAATATGGCTTATTTGATGTTCTTTACCACCACTTTCAGTTTGTTCTATTAGTTTTGAATCACTCTACATATATATACATATAGCTTTTTATAATAAGCAAAATATTAGAGAACCAAAATCTTAGGTAAGCATGAAGGGGTCAGGCGTTTGCTTATTTTTTCTTACAAGAGGAAGGGGGTATAAAATGCCAAATATCTGCTTACGTAATACTTGAATGGCCCCTAATGCAGGTGTGCAAATACTTTTTTTGCTCACTGTGTACCTACTGTTCGTTCATGAAAACAAGTCCGATGGAACAGTTAGAAATAACTGGACTAACGTCAAAAACGGGCTAGTTTATTGCAGCAGAGGAAGACTACAATCTCAGAACTTGTTTTTGGTGGACGTTGCCGGCGCCAAAATCAAGTTCTGAAATTGGTGTCCTCCTCTGCTGTACGGTCCCATATCATAAAATATGCCCTTTAACAAATTACTGCTTATAAAATACTACTTTGTATATATAAAAGACCAATTTCCATGTATAAGATACTACTGTGCACGTATAAAACACTACGTTATATGTATAAATAAAAGTTTGCGGGTTTCAATAGATATTGAACCCGCTATTGCTTTTGGGATTTCTGTTTATCTGTACGTTAAAGAGTTGCGAATTAGAGAGTTGCGAATTAATGTTAATTGAACCCCGCTAAATTTAAATATCAACTTCAGGTGATTTTCTTTCATTTTCTTGCCATATATATATATATATATATACGCGAAAATGCCACATATGTATATGTATGCAGTAATATAGTTTATATACGTTTATATTTATTAAATATATATTTAAGTAAAATTTTATGTATGCAAACTGGTGTTATATATATATATATGGCCTGCAAAAGGGTTGCTGGTATCTAACTGGAAGGAGACCCACACGCTGAACGTATGTGACGATGTGTGGAACCGGCCAGGCCAGTAACCTAGTGTCCTACCCCGCCTTCAAGTGGTGCAGGCTGAGCTTTCTATTTATGTGGCAAATTAATATTTGCTACACGGATAGAAAGGCGGAAGGGGAGGGCTAATTCACCAACCCGTCTAGCCAGCGTGGTGAAATTATGGCTAATTCCTCCATTATGTTGACACACCAGAAACCATGGCCCCTAGTCTCCAGGTGCTGGAGTGCTCCTGATCAAGGCAGCGGTCAGTGTGGCATGAAAGCAGGGGGTGCTAAGAATCACTGGAATGGCCCAGGCTGCCGTTTGTTATTGACCTTGGCAACGTATAATGGACGATCCCTTGCTTCTGAAGCAAAACTTCAGGAATTGGAAGAAGAACTTGACAAGATCAAATGGGACATTGTAGGACTCAGTGAAGTTAGAAGAAAAGGTGAAGAGTTGGTGGAACTTAAAAGTGGACATTTGTTTTATTATAGAGGAACGGAAACTGGAAGAACAAGTGGTGTTGGCTTCTTAATCAACAAAAGAATTAAAGACTGTCTTCTGGAAGTTGAAAGTACATCAGATCGAGCAGCGAGGCTCGTTGTTCAACTAACCCAGCGATACCAACTTCAGATAGTACAGGTATATGCACCAACATCAAGCCATACCGACGAAGAGGTTGAAGAATTTTATGAAGAAATCAAAGAGTTACACACCAAAGGGAAACAACATATCAAGCTCATCATGGGGGATTTCAATGCAAGAATTGGACAACAGGAACAAGGAGAGACATCGGTTGGTAAATACGGATATGGGGAAAGGAATGAACGTGGCGATCAACTCATCGAATTTGCAGAAGCTGAAAACCTTAGCATCATGAATTCATTTTTTAAGAAGAAACCGCAAAGAAAATGGACATGGAAACACCCAAATGGGGGAACTAGTGAAATTGACTATATCCTGGCAAACAAGAAATCAATTATTGAAGATTGCAGCGTACTGAACAGATTTAATACTGGAAGTGATCATCGAATGGTGAGATGTAAAGTGCACTTAAATACTAAATTAGAACGACAGAAGCTCATTAGGAAACAAGTAAGTAAGAGGGTGGATTTAAAGAAATTAAAAGAAAATACCGAGGCATTCAAGTTGGAATTAAAAAATCGCTTTTCTGCACTGGAAGGACTTATTGAAGAAATTGATATCTCAGAAGCAAATGAAAACATTGTTAAGACAATAGTTGAAACTGCTGGGGAAATTGGTGGTGTAACCTGTAAAAAGCACAATAGCAAATTATCTGAGAAGACGAAACAGCTCATGAAAAGGCGAAGAGATATGAAGGTGGACAATCAAAATACCAGTTCCAGGATTGAGTACATAGAACTTTGTAAAACTCTGCGCAAAAGCATGAAAGAAGACATAAGAAAATTCAACTGTGAGCTAGTAAGGAAAGCCATTGAAAATAACAAGAGCCTTAGGGTTGTTAAAGGAAGTTTATCTGTTGGGAAGAAACACATCATTGCATTAAAAGGAGAGGATGGCACCGTAACAAGAAATAGGGAAGAAATACTTAGAAGAGTTGAAGAATTCTACAAAAATCTATACGAAAGTAACAGTGGATTAAACGAAGACATTGAAATAGTCGAAGGAACAGCTCCTAAAATCTTAAAAGAAGAAGTTTCATTTGCAATAAAAAGTATGAAGAAAGGAAGAGCCCCTGGTGATGATGGTATTACATTAGATATCCTAAAAGAAGCTGGAGAATATGTAGAAGACATACTTGCAAAATTCTTTACCAAATGTCTTAACAGCGGTAACATACCAAACCAATGGGATTCTGCAACAGTAATTCTTTTGCATAAAAAAGGTGATAAAGAGGATTTGAAAAATTACCGACCAATTAGCTTGTTACCTGCTATTTATAAAATCTTCACAAAAGTGCTAACACATCGCCTGCAGAAAAAATTAGATGCAGCTCAACCAAGAGAACAAGCTGGATTTCGAAGTGGATTCAGTACAGTGGACCATATTCAAGTATTAAGAGAATTAATTGAAAGAACACATGAATATGAACTTCCATTGTGTGTTGCATTTATTGACTATGAGAAGGCCTTTGACTCTATTAAAACATCAGCAGTCATCAACTCTTTAAGATCAACAGACATTGAGGATGTGTACATTGACATGGTGAAACGTGTGTATAAAAATGCAAGTGCAAAATTTCGGTTACATAAAGATACCAAAACTATCAAAATTGGTAAAGGTGTGAGGCAGGGAGATACCATTTCTCCAAAACTTTTTACTTCAGCTTTACAGATGATTTTTCAGCTGATAAATTGGAATAACAAGGGAATAAAAATAAATGGTGAATATTTAAATCATCTGCGGTTTGCTGATGACATTGTTATTTTTTCAACGAACCCATCAGAACTCCAAGACATGGTACAGGAGCTCTCAACTAGAAGTAAAGAAGTTGGACTCAAGATGAACCTACAAAAAACTAAGATCATGTTCAATAATTTTGTAGAGGAAACAAAAATACAAGTTGACAACATTGAGCTAGAAATTGCTGATTCATATATTTACCTTGGCCAGCTGATTTCAATGGATGGCAACATTATGAAAGAACTCAACAGACGTATTAAACTTGGCTGGAGTGCATTTGGAAGAAACAGTTTTATCCTGAAGGGGAAATTGCCTTTGTGTCTAAAAAGAAAGGTCTTCAACCAGTGTGTATTGCCAGTCCTCTCTTATGGATCAGAGACATGGAGTCTAACAGTTGGAGCAATACGAAAG